>VOPJ01006651.1:96165-172335 GCA_014673585.1 Semibalanus balanoides | reverse complement strand
AGGAGAGAGGGGTAAACAGAGGAGAGAGGGGTAAACAGAGGAGAGAGGGGTAAACAGAGGAGCGAGGGGTAAACGGAGGAGTGAGCAGCAGTGAGCGGTGTTGCGCGGCAGACAACGCAGCACGAGCCCGACCACAATGCTGCATGGTAAACAATACAGCACAGCCTGCTGTACAACGCATCCGGGTGCTGGCTGAGGGGCTAAAGGTATATCGCATTGCGGGACACATATCATCAATATCTATGCCGTACAAAGGAAGAGCCACGTACGTCAATCGCCCGAAAACAGTATCATACGCGGATCCCTCTTTGCACGACAGAATTCTGCCAGCAGTGACCAATGAACACCTGAGTGCTTATAGCCTGTTGCTGCACGGTAGAATTAGCCAGCTTCTCGGCAGACCTTCGGACAGGCTTTCACGTCAGTGTAACCAGACTTCAATACACGACCACACACTCAGTCTACTATCCTTGTCATGGAAAACCTAACAATATTACGAGAGCTACAGGAATGTTAAAATAAGTGAAACTCACGCACTGTACCCGGCAGGCATGGATGATGAATACCTATAGTATTTCTTATCCATGCCGGCAGGCGACATCGTATACAGCTGGGATGGTCAGTGGTGCACCACAAAGGCACGGCGTAACCTGAGTCAGTCGCAGCCAAGGCCGGCCCATGTATACCGCAGACTGTTTTAGCTGAATGCATTGATTAGCCAGGCACGGCTAGCCAGCCACCAGCAGGCAGGCCAGCTAACCAGGCATCTCGGACTCAGCACAGACCTGCTGGTCACTGTGTCGGGATTTTACAGCTCTATTACGTACATGTGCGATAATGAGATGCTTCACTACCCCCCTCTCTAAATCCGCGATCACGTGATCACGTTTGAGCAGACGATTAGGCCGCGCGTTAGAGCCTGGCTTTCCCAGTGAGGCTGCACGCCCGGACGCTAGCGGGGCGTAACGTGGATGACTAGCAACACCAGAAACAGCTAACGCTCCCATTACACCGAATAATGCCCGACATGGCCCGCCATTGTTACGGCTGCGAAAGCCGCCGCTCGGTTATAGAAGCGCCGCATTACGTTAAAGTGTTTCCCAGTAGGTGTGCCGGGGCACGCTGCAGTAGTGCTATGGATGGACGCAGGCGTGAAGCAGGTCTTTTGGCGGCCTGCAGCGCTCACAAGCGTTACGGTAAGTGAGATCCGGCACGCCAGCTGCGGGCAGTATCGCAAGGATGTAGCGGCGATTATAGTCTGAATATGATGTGGTGTGAACACCGCATAGTCTGTTCAGGTCTAACAAGGCGATCTCCGATCGTACAGTCTAACAAGGCGATCATACAGTCTAACAAGGCGATCATACAGTCTAACAAGGCGATTATGCAGTCTAACAAGCATGGAACAGTGTGAGCTAGTGATGTTATTTTAGGCAAGCACGGTTCAATCCAACTCAGTCCATATCATATACCCAAGGAAAATAATGCATTTATAGTCGAACGAGAATCCAAACAATCCTAACTTCAACCCTTACAACGTTATATTCGCGTTATACTGATATCTGATATCATTGTGAATATGCATCAAAATGACTAATTTATTGAATTTGCTTTATTTATACACACGTATCGATAATGGGCAAAGACACGTTCTCTCCACTGACATGTGTAGACAGCAGGTAAAATTAATTACAGCACTCACTGGAACCTACACCAGCATAATAATTAGTTCCGTTTTCAGGTATCGCAGGCTGGAGGTAGATGATCCGGGTCGTATTTCCTGATCCCCGCAAATCATCCCGTCTGATATAGCCATAATGAACACCAGACTACCTCGGTCCCCTGCACCCGATCGGAGCTGTGACACTGTGGCGGGCTCCGTGACGACAACGGGGTGATGATGCGTCGCCAACGAGGCCAATTGGCGTCCACCTGAGCGGAGCGCCGAGCGATTATACTCGGCACAGCCGGCTGGACGCTGCTGTGTACCTTGCCTGGACGCTGCTGGTATCGCCTGCTGGACGCTGTCTGGACGGCTGCTGGACGCTGCTGGAGACGCTGCTGGACGCTGCTGAGACGCTGTGCTGCAGCCGCTGGACCGCCGCTGGAAGCTGCTGAGCATGCTGACGCTGTGGAAGCCATGTGCGCTGCTGGACGCTGCTGGACGCTGCTGGAAGCTGCGGATCGCGCTGGACGCCAGCTGGACACGCCGCTGGACACCGCTGGACACCGCTGGATCGCTGCTTGGAGCCGCTGGACGCTGCGGACCCCGCGGGACGCCGCTGGATCGCGCTGGACGCCGCTGACACCCGCTGGAGCGCTGCTGGGCACCGCTTGGACGCCGCTGGACGCTGCTGACACCGGGACACCGTGGACCACCCGGCTTGGATGCGCTGGACGCTGCTGGACGCTGCTGGACGCTGCTGGACGCCGCTGGACGCCGCTGGACGCCGCTGGACACCGCTGGACACCGCTGGACGCCGCTGGACGCCGCTGGACGCCGCTGGACGCCGCTGGACACCGCTGGACACCGCTGGACGCCGCTGGACAACGCTGGACAACGCTGGACGCCGCTGGACGCCGCTGGACGCTGCTGGACGCTGCTGGACACTGAGGCCAGATGCGCAGTGAAATAATCCTAATGAAGGGTGAGCGGTGACCAAGCTACCAGCTGATCGATATCCGGTGGTGGTGACGTCACGGGTTTTCAGCGATCAACTTCCGGTGTTGGTGAAAGTGTTGTTTTCAAGTGGGTGGTGCCGGGATGGCCGGGCCTTTAAAGCTGTGACGATCTGCTGAGCTACAAGTGAAGGTGACTGCATAAATGATGAGCTTTGTGATGGGTTGGAAACATCAAAGTGGTTGATACAGAGATGATATCAATGAAACGTTGGTTTGTTGATAAGCTGTCTTGGTGTGATGACAGCCAAACGGTGCTCTGCTTCTTCGTTGTGTTATCAAGACACAAACCAGTGATTTATGGTGGTAGTCATTGGCAGGCGCAATCAGTGGCCATCAGAAACTAACAGACATATACACAGCAGCCCAGCCCGCCCCCGGAGCGCGGGGCTGTCCACCATACCACCACCAGACAACTACCAGACATCACCGACACCAACCAGAACTCACCAAGACAATCACCAGACATACAGACACCACCAGACACCACCAAGACACCACGACATCACAGACACCACAGAACAAGCACCAACCCACCAGACACCACCAGACCACCAGACCACCACCAAGACACCAGACACCACCAGACACCACCAGACACCCCATACACCACCAGACACCTCCAGACATCACCATACACCACCAGACATCACCATACACCACCAGACATCACCAGACACTACCAGACATCACCAGACACCACCAGACATCACCAGACATCACCAGACATCACCAGACATCACCAGACATCACCAGACCACGCACGATACACCACCAGACACCAAACCAGACATCACATACACCACAGACATCACCAACACCGACCAGACACACAGTACATCACCAGACATCACCAGACATCACCAGACACCACAGACACCACCAGACACCACCAGACACCGACCAAACACCACCAGACACCTCAAGACACACCAAGACCCCACCAGACATCACCAGACAACCACGCAGAACAACGCACAGACACCACCAACATCACCATACACCACCCAGACATCACCAGACACCACCAGACACCACCAGACATCACCAGACATCACCAGACATCACCAGACACCACCAGACACCACCAGAACACCACCAAACACACAGACACACCAACACCACCGACCCTCCAGACACCACCAACATCACCCAGACACACCAGACATCACAACATCACAAGACATTCAACCAGAACACAACACCACCAGACACCACCAGACAATCACCAGACCATCACCAGACATACCAGACAACCAGACACTCGCCAGACACCGCAGAATCGCCAGCACACAGCCGGACTTTATGAATCGCTCGGGGGACCCTAATGTTATTTTATGATTTTGACTCTTCTTACCAATGTAAACGCCATAGGCTAATTATAAAATTTGAACCATTGTGGGGGCTCGGGCCCTCCTACGAGATATAAAGTCACCATGGCCAGACCCCACCAGACACCACCGAACACTACAGACACTACCAGACACTACCAGACAGCGCCATACTATCTAGATGTCCCCATAGCTCGAGACACCGAATGACCGTCACCGGCAGCCAGCCACCACCAGCCACCAGACAACTGTCTACGTCCGCGCCATGCTGTCTGGCTAGTAGCCAGGAATGCGTGCTTTACCCGCTGGCCGGCGACCTATCCGAAATGACCGATGCCCACCGAGGCCGTCCGAGGCCGCCGAGCCCGTCCCAGCTCCTCAGGACGCGCATTAGCCGCGGCCGGTCATCCCTCACGCCGCGTGACACCTGTGTCAACTCTATTAACTTGTCACCCGTCACCGCTGTCCGTTAATAACCGGTGACGGCCGGCCCTCCCGCCGGGCGCATGGGCTCACCCTCCCTTATTTCACACCCAACAATCTCACCTGGAAGATGAAAGGGGCCGCCGCGCCATAAACATGCGCTGCCCGCGGTGTCCGACCGACCGCAGGTACCCGGCCGGCGCCCGGCTCTCTGGCTCTCCCTCTCCCTCTCTCTCTCTATCCCCCTCTCTCTCTTTTTCTCTCGCGGCCGGCGCGTCTTGGAGGAGGATGGATGAGGATGGGAAGATGGAGACTATCGGCTGAGTTTGGCTGAATTGGAAAATGATAGAGGAAACCGGTGGAGGTTGGAGGCGATCGAATAAAGTCAGAGGAGGTTCGAAGGGGTTAGAGAAGGCTGAACGATTTTTGGCTAAGATCGAAGAAGGTAGGAGGAGCTCGGAAGCAGTCGGGTGAGATCGGAGAGGGCTGCCGCCGGAAGGCTGTCGGAGGAAGGTGGAGGAGGTGGAGGAGGTCGGAGGAGGTCGGAGGATGTCGGAGGAGGATCGGAGGAAAGGTCGGAGGAGGTCGAGGACGGTGGAGGAGGTCGGAGGAAGGTCGGAGGAGGTCGGAGGAAGTCGAGGAGGTCAGATTGAGGGTCCGGAAGAGGTTGGTGGAGGTCAAAGAGAAGGTCGGAGGAGGTGGAGGAGGTCGAGGCAGTCGGAGGAGGTCGAGGAGGTCGGAGGTAGGTCGGCCGGAGGTCGGAGGAGGTCGGAGGAGGTTCGGAAGGAGGTCGGAGGAGGTCGGAGGAGGCGTCGGAGGAGGTCGGAGGAGGTCGAGGAGGTCGGAGGAGGTGAGGAATGGTCGGAGGAGGTCGGAGAGGTCGAGGAGGTCGGAAGAGGTCGGAGGGGTCGGAGGAGGTCCGGAGGAGGTCGATGAGGTCGGAGGAGGTCCGGAGGGAGGTCCGGAGGGAGGTCGAGGAGGTGGAGGAGGTCGGAGGAGGTCGGAGGAGGTCGGAGGAGGTCGGAGGAGGTCGGAGGAGGTCGGAGGAGGTCGGAGGAAGTCGGAGGAAGTCGGAGGAAGTCGGAGGAAGTCGGAGGAAGTCGGAGGAAGTCGGAGGAGGTCGGGGGGAGGAGGTCGGAGGAGTCGAGAAGTCGGAGTGAAGTCCGAGAGTCGGGAAGTCGGGAGGAAGTCGGAGGAAGTCGAGGAAGTCGGAGGAAGTCGGAGGAAGTCGGAGGAAGTCGGAGGAAGTCGGAGGAAGTCGGAGAAAGTCGTAGGACGTCGGAGGACGTCGGAGGACGTCGGAGGAGGTCGGAGGACGTCGGAGGACGTCGGAGGACGTCGGAGGACGTCGGAGGACATCGGAGGAGGTCGGAGGAGGTCGGAGGACGTCGGAGGTAGACGGACCGGAGCGGAATGCCGCTCGTTCCGCTCCGAAGCCGTGTCTGTACCGAGGCGAGGTGACTGATTTGACACCTTGTCACATCGTCCTCGTCAGTGCAGGCACTGGGCTGTGAACGGGGCCGGGGCGCGATCCACTTGCTTAGCGCTGATCGGCTGGACGTTTATTATGACACGCTCTGTAACCTAGCGCTCCTCTTCATGTGCATTGTGTAATGTGCATAGCGTATTCGTCCATAACAGTTTGTGCGCATTGCAGCATTGCATATGTATGAGATGTGACCCTATTTGGCGCCGCTAGACAGATTTATGCGTGTTAACATGTGTCGGCAGTTACTTATACCACCGAGAGGTCGCGTCAATCGTATTTCATTTGAAATTGGATCGGAAAGCTGCAGCACTTGATTGGTTTTGTGGTCAGAGGCGCTGTTCCTAATTCAAACCTTTACCTTGTATTGCTTGTATTGAAGCCAATGCATTTTTTCTCAGAAATGTGCATTTATGAATGTTGCCATTGTAAGACGACCCAGAATGTAGGCACTCAGTGTGGAATTCTGATTCCATATATTTATGGTGTGCTTCTCTAAAAAAATATTGCTATAATGATCATAAATATAATTTGGTGTAACTAATATAAGCATTGATGTAATGCATAATTAAAAATAAACATTGTCAAGTGCTTCTGCTGATAAGACCTTTTGCATCATGTTCTGCACATTTTACTCTTAAGTAAAACATTTGTATTTCGAAGAATTGTGGTAAAAAGGTGACAACAGTTGTAACAGTGCCACCATAGCGCAATGCTTCACCACCCGATTATTTGCAGGAGTGCATCACCTCATCCCCACATTTTCGGTGCTGAACTGCTGGTTAGCCCCGGTAAAGCCGAGTTGTTCATGTCGGCACGTAAATATCACCGTAACACTCATTAAGGAATTATTCGCCTTGGTGGGGAGTCCAAAATTATGCACTGGACATTATCTTTATGCTTCTTTCCTGCAAGCAGAGAATTTACGTCCTCTTTAACGGTGTACGAGGCGCTCCTCGCAGCGGTAGTCTGGCACTTAGCTGGGCCCAGGCTCTGATAGAGCTGTCGCTAGGCCTCGCTGGCTGGCCACACCACGCTGCCCGGCCCGCCATTTAGCCCGCGTCACGTCATGTAATCCAATCAGAGTCATTAATGCTCAATCTGAGCTCAGAGAGAGCCCACCCGAGGCCGGGGCCGCGCGAGCGACGCACCTCGGCCGCAGCCCTCCAGGGGGCAGGTCGAGCGGCGCCTCCTCCGGCCGGCCGGCGCTCCTCGGGAAAGGCGGCCGGACGCCGGTTAAGGTGACTGATTAATGCCGCAGCCAGTCATTAGAGGCCACACAGCGCGCTGCGGCTGCGATCGGTGAGGCCAGCGGCCAGCGCCGGCGGCGGCCAGCCCGCCCAGCGGCGCACAAAGCAGAGACGCATACCTGGGCCGGCCCAACAGCGGCTAACAGCCGACCGGCCGCCGCCCAGCCAATCGGTGATTGCGCGTGTCGGCGCTAACGCGTCTCTGAAGTCTGATGAATGCGGCTTGGTCGCCCTGTGGGGCCGTGCTGCACCTAGCTGTAAATAACGACATGCAGGTAGAGGAGAGGAGATGGGAGGAGAGGCGGAGAGAGAGAGGAAGAGAGGGAGAGAAGGAGAGAGGGAGAGAGGGAGAGAGGGAGAGAGGGAGAGAGGGAGAGAGGGAGAGAGGGAGAGGAGAGAGGGAGAGAGTGATGAGAGGAGAGTAGGAGAGAGGAGAGAGGGAGAGAGGGAGAGAGGGAGAGAGAAAAGGTGAGGAAAGGAGATAAATAGAGAGAAAAAAGAAAATAAAAGGAAAGAGAACGTGTTTAAGGAACATGCGTTTATATGTAACTGTTGATTTATCAGCTTTATGTTTGCATCAAGATTCTTAATTTAGCATTTGTCTGGACTCTGGAGTTTGTCTGAGCGTCTTATTCGCTGCCGACAGAGGCTGGCTTCTGGCACACACAGTGTAGCATGCAGCAGACCCAGCTGTCAGATACCCCCCCCCCCCCTAGATATCACCGGCCTTCGCCTGTGACGAGGAAGTGAACAGAGGACAGCGGGGGATGATACAGTGCGGAGGGGACTGTCTCATCCCCGGCGGACGCACGTCGGAAGAGAAACAAACCGCCGCATACGATGCCCGCCTGTAAGTACGTGGCTGTGTGTGTGTGTTGTGGTGTGTGTGTGTGTGGTGTGTGTGTGTGTGTGTGTGTGTGTGTTTCTGTCTGTGTGTGTGGTCTTCATTAGCATGTGTTTATAGAGTCTTGGCGCGCCCATTTTGTCGACTCGAGCCGCTCTGCCGTCTCGGCTAGCGGTTTTTGTCGGACCGCTCTACGATACGGCACATCCGGCTGTCGGCCCGACTGATGGCCGCAGACCGACAATGGCCGACAGACACAACCGAACCGACACACTGTCACTCCGACCGACAGTACTGTCCGAACAGTACTGTCCGACAGTACTGTCCGACAGTGCCGCCCCGGCTGAACTGTCCAAAGCACACACTGGACAGTGGACAGTGACCGTCACCATCGCCGACAGTAGGTACTGCCCGAAACACTGACTGGAAAACGAACAGGCCATTCCGACAGTACTGTCCGACAGTGCTGCTCAATCCACTGAACAGCCAGCCGACACAGCTGTCAAATTGGACAGCCGACAGAACTGTCCGACACTGACGGGACAGCCGGGAATGGCCGACAGCACCGCTCCGGCAGCACCGCTCTGACAGTACCGCTCCGACAGCACCGCTCCGACAGCACCGCTCCGACAGCACCGCTCCGACAGCACCGCTCCGACAGCACCCGCCATGACAGCACCGCTCCGAAGCAGCACCGCCCCGGACAGCACCGCTCCCGACGCACCGCCCCAGCAGGCACGCCCCGACAGTACCGCTCCGCAGCACCGCCCGACAGTACGCTGCGACAGCACCGCCCGACAGCTACCGCTCCGACAGCACCGCTCGACAGTACCGCTCCGACAGCACCGCCCCGACGAGTACCGCTTCGACAGCACGCCCCGAGCAGCACCCGCTCCGACAGGCACCGTTCCGAACGCACCGCTCCGACAGCACTCTCTGACAGTACCCTCCGACAGCACCGCCCGACAGCACCCTCCGACAGACCGCCCGACAGCACCGCTCCGACAGTACCTCCGACAGCACCGCCCCGACAGTACCCTTCGACAGCACCGCCCCGACGAAGCACCGCTCCGACAGCACCTTCGACAGCACCGCTCCCGACAGCACCGCTCCGGACAGCACCCTCCGCAGCACCGCTCCGACCAGTACCGCCCCGACAGCAGCGCTCCGGGCGACTGACAACAACAACTCTCTCGACAGTAGGGTTAGAACCGGTGAAACCCCCCGCGCCCCTAAGGTCTTTAAAATATTTCCTGATTTGTGCATTATTTCGAAGCAGCTGTTTTTACATCCTTAAACCCGTTGATTGTCCTGTGATGTATAACAGTATGAATCCGTTTGCGCAAACTTTCATCTTACCGCTACATGATGCGGTAAGATGAAAGTTTGCATTTCATCAAGTCAAAAGTGGAGCGGGGAACAACGCCCACTTCGCCCAGGAGACCGTGTGTGCAAGTACAGCAAGACAATGTGCAAAAGCATGTACGACTGGTGTTGGCGCACCTTTCTTACTAATTAACCTCAGTTAGCATAAGCCTTGAAAACGGGAACGTCAATACAAGTAGACGGTGCCTTCCAATTCTGGAGAGACCGGGATCAGTCTCTCATTACAAATATGGGGCCTCGAGCTTTTTGTCTCTGCCCATCTTCCAAAGTGATTGCACACCTTAATAGCATAATATATCTAAGTATAACGAATTATGACACCACTTCAAAACGAATTACATATGCAGCAATCCCCATAGCGAACCGCTGCACAGCTGCAGGGAGCGACGCCCGGTCTGGGCGGTACTTAGCTGCTCAGCTATCTGGCAGAGACACATGTCCTGGCGAGCGCCGAGCTTTGTTCTAACCGGGGGCAGAAGAAAAACACGCCGCGTGCTGCCGAACGTGATTTCAAAGAAGCTCTTTTATGCGTTCAAAAGTGCGACTAGTGTCTTTTGGTTTGAGTGCTATAAGGGAAAGAAATTAAAGGACAAATCGTAAAATGTCTTACAAATTGGTCGTACAATTTCAACTTCACTTTACATATCACACAAAAATGAAAGAGCTTAGGATCTCTTCACACGCCCTGTGTATCTGTCATGAGCCAACCGCAAATGACCGATAACTGATCATTACGCTTTATCACTTTCCAGCCTGACAACCTGACATTTCCAGCCTCCTCAGTTGGCGATGCTCCCTGGCAGGCACGTAGCCAGGATTTCGTCCAGGGGGGTGCCACGAAAAGGGCCCCTACCGAGCATTGAGAGGGCCCTCTAAACAAAAAGTATATTGAAAACTCTAGGGATTTCGACCGCTTTATTTTGTGAAGCCCTTTTTCAACTTTTGATGAGCTGGATTGGACCAGGACCTCAGAACCAGATATGTAGCCAGGATGTGCCAATTTGGCCAATTTGGTATGTTCAGGGGCCTTTCTTAGCCACTCAGAGTCCCCTTTTGTCTATTCAGGGCCCCTCCAATCTGCACAGAGAACCTTTGAACTTTCCAGGGGCCCTCTGGTCTGTCCAGGGGCCCTCCAGCCTTCTAAGGGGGCCCTTCCGACCTGGTAAGGGACTGCGCTTTCTGTTTTGTAGCCTTGTCAACATGCTCAGAGGGCCCTTTGACCTGCCATGGGGCTCCTCCGTGCTGGCTAGGGGCCCATTCGGCTTGTTCAGAGGTCCTTCTGACCCATCCAGGTGTCCTTTCGGTCTGGTCAGGGGCCCCTCTGACCTGCAGTGCACAGGGTCCCTTTGAAATTCACAGGGGCCTCTGGTCTGTCCAGGGGCCCGCCAGCCTGCTTAGGGACCCTTAAGACTTGGCAAGGGACTGCACTGGCTGCTTTATTGCCCTACCGACATGCCCAGGGGCCTCTCCAACTTTCTCAGGGACCCCTCTGTGCTGGCTAGGTGCTCATTCGAAGTGTTCAGAGGGCCCCCTGACCCGCTCAGGGGCCCTTTCAGCTAGTCCAGGGGACCCTCTGACATGTACAGGGCTCTGTTGAACGTCCAAGGGCCCTCTAGGTCTTTCTGAGAGGGCCCTGGTACCCCTTGAGAACCTCTAAAGTGCTCTAAACTCTCGAAATACTACGCTTCGCGTGGTTTTCCGACTCTTAAAGAGCCCATGATACCGCGCTTCGTGCGGTCTCGTTGGCCCTTTTCGGCGCGCTGCGCGCGCCGAAAAGGGCCCGCCGGGCCTTCAGGGAGAGGGGGCAATCCCGTCGCCGCCCCCTGGCTACGTGCCTGCTCCCCGGTTTTACCCTACTGTCCAACACATCAGCTAGCCAACATACTGAACAGCCGACACAGACACAATAACGAAATGTATATTTGACAATTGGCTGTTGTAAAAGTATTTCTGCCTGAATTATGCCACTGGCGAATCCGAGAGAGCCATGAAGACCAGAGGCCGTTCTTATAAGAAATCGAGCCGCTGGCTCGTCTTTTTTAAAGAATGTGCTCAGAACTCGGCGCAGGAGATGTTTAGCGTCAAAACAGCGCCTCAGATTTGCAGCTGCAAAGCCAAATACTATGTAAGTATTCTACATTATGCCCAAACATAGCACATTTCCAGACCTGAGGCCATTCTTTAAAAAGATCGAGCCGGTGACTCGATTTTTTATCAGAATGGCCTCAGGTCTTCAAAAAATGGCCGTAATCGACCGAAAATATAAACTTTTTCCTCATAAAAATAAACAATCTTTATCGAATAGAGCTTGTTCTGGATCAGCTGACATCGCACAAGTACTGCGGCGCAGGGGCGTAGCTCCTCCAGAAAAGTATGTGTGTGTGTGTGTGTGGGGGGGGGGCTGTGCTGGGCAAAATTGCTCAAAGTACCATCACAATCCACAAAATACAGATTTTAAACTGATTTTACCCACTTCCTCGTCTAAGTTAGAGGGCTGAAGCCAAGTTGGGGGCTGAGACCCTCAACTTTTGAATTTGAATTTCGTTTTACTTCTTTGAATTTGGCTTGGCCCTTCAAAACAAAATTGTTTTGGCCACACTACTACACTAGATTCGGTTTTGATCTGTCCTGAATTTTCTGGTTGTGTTTTTCAGGGAAAGACACCAGAATATGACATCGATTGAATGGTTGCGATCCAATCGAATCCAATCCATGAAGTCATCACCCAGATCCAATCAAAATCCATGAGCTGTTTGTAAAGCTAATCTGATCCAAACCAGTCCATATTGGTTTGCAGAAAATTGATAAATTTTTCCATAATAACGGTGTTATTTGAGTTAGTTGTTTTGTTAGAAATAAACTTCTCGTAAAATAGTAAATTGCCATGAAGAATCACATATAGCGAAACTCTTAAATAAAATAATTCAAATATTGTCAAATATTCAACATATAAGAATTAATCCAGTTCAATCGAAATCCAATCAAAGTCAAATGTATGATTCAATACACTCAAATCCAAATGGATTGGACTGGATAAAAAATCCATTGGATTAATCCAATCAATTCGATTCTCTAAAAGGCACTGCGAAATTTAATAGCATTATTTCGGTTGCGTTGCACGCGCTGCGCTAGTTTACCAGTCATTGCGAAATACGTGAATTATGCGTTGGTGGTACTTCAACGTGTTATACTCTGTTGCGGCTGGGTGGGACTTCCGCTGTGCGATTTTTCTTCCTTTGGATATCAAAGTTCAGGATCTCGACCCTGCAGCACATACTATTTATTGCTATAGTGCTGTGTTATCGGTTTTTACCATATGCCGGGGATATCAAAATACATTAGCCGGAGAGGTGTGGTACAACTTGGTAACACGAAAAAGCTCTCTAGGGCATTTGTTGTACCTAGAGCGCGTGAAAACGTGTGTGTGAATAAAATTCTGCTGGAATTCTGAAAGCTTGTCGAACTTTGCTATCAAGGCTTCTTCAATTTTATCGAAGTCAAAATTGTAACTATGAAAGAAATAATTTCTTGCTCTGGTAAGGACATAGTTATAATTAAAACATTGATTAAAAATATGAAACCACATTGATGACTTATATGGTAAAAATCATACCCCATCGGGCGGTATAAAATTGTCAAGACCTCTGTGCTTTCTTCATTTTTGACCTGCCTTCGCCTCGTTTCAAAAATCAAGAAAGCACCTCGGTCTCGACAATTTATTTACACCGGCCTCATGCGGTATTATATATGACCCGAGTGCTTCTGGTACTGTATGAGGTCCTGCACTTCACGGAAAACGAATTATCCTCCGAGTTATTTCAGTTGTTGTCGACAACATACAAAATGCCCAGACTCAACAGTCACCCTCTCAGCTGATATAATATATTTTCATTGCAAGAGGCTCGGCCATAACGGTAGCACCGTTAGGTGTTGGTCTCAGTATGTATTGCCGTTACGGTCCTCCAGGTGAGTGGGGTGTACACCGGAGCTCTGCAGTCGGGGCAGCTGTCGTCACCATTGTCATCACCTGTCGCTGCCCCGCTCTGCCCCAGAGCCAAGATACCGCGCGCCGCTCAAAGAACCCACCTGAAAAGAACTTAATTAATCCCGCAATTAATGGCATGCAAACCAGTTGCTTTATGTTTGAAAACAATGCGGCGCGTATGAGCCGCAGTCTGTTCGGGAGGACGCGGCGGCTGGCAGCGGCCGGGCGGCGGCGCGGCAGCCGGCCAAGAGATTGAGACGCCATGGCGGCGAACAGCGCGCCACTGTCGGAGCTGCGGCGTTTTTGTCGTCGCGCGAAACGCAATTATCGGAGAACAATACAAACTGTGGCGCGCGGTGACCGGATCGCATCTCTGCCCACAGCGCCGTCCTGTGCTGCGATCCGGTAATTAATGGCTTCTTGCGCGGCCGCGGCGCACAATGGTTTGTGAACGCCACATTGTCGCCGCCACTGAGGACGGATTTAGCGTTGCGAAGTGATTCATCTTGCATAATGGCAGCCATAGCGCGTGAGACGGTCGCACAGGGGAGTGGCGTGAGCGCGCAGCGGACCGGGGTGAGAGGATGTGGTCAGCGGTGTGACCGGTTAGCCGCGATTTCCGGAGCTGAGCGCTGATAGGTCTACCAAATAACAATTAGCTGCAGAAGCGTTATTACCTGGGCTGAAAGGCAAGTGTCACTCAAACTGTTCAGTACGTATGTGCGTAGAATCGAGGGACCTCTTGCCCTCGATGTGCATCCGCAGTCCGAAATGCTGATCAGTGACGATCCAATTCATTCACAAGCGCTGGTATGTGGAAACGATATTTTTACCACAGACCTGGAAATCAGAGTGAAACTTATAAAATAAAATATTCGTTTTTAGAAGGTATTGCCCAAAGATATGATATACAAAACAAAATAAACAAAATGTTTCCTTTTGTCAAGAAGTCAACGATCAGAACGTTCAAAAAGTTGTTTTACTCTCAACTTAAAGGCGGATATTTAACATAATATCATTAATAAGAAGGGAGAATATAAATGAACACCGATAAAAAACAAAATCTGCAACAAAATATCAATTGTATTGTATAACGAAAACAACTTCTATTCATATGGGGACATCAGATGAGAACAAACTTTTTGTATGCTTGGCTGGACCTGAGTTCAGCCCCTTCAACTATTTTTTAGAAACTACGCTCTTGATTTCATCTGTGAAGCATCCATGAGCTTCAATAACTTATTTGAGAGCATACCGTTTATTGCACTGTTATTTCGTCCAGTGGTGGACAAATAAGGCACTCTAACAGAAGAAAACAAAACGTGTCGTATAGCCCGACCCTAGACAGACTAGTACCAGCGAGATGGTTCCACGTCTTAATGTGCCGAGTGATAAGTAATATATATTATATTATATATATATATAATATATATATATAATATGTATATATATATATAAATATATATATATATATATATATTTATATACATATATAGTATATATGTATATATATATGCTAGTATATTAAATTATATTAATTTATATATATATATATATATATATATAATATTCAGAGAGGCGCGTAGAGGCGCAACTGTGCAAACTGGCATGAATAACCAGTCACATATGCTCACCGAATGCCAAACTACATATATCAACCCTCAAGGAACTGAAGTTTGCACACATTTATTTTGTCCTATATTGTTTGGTACACTCGATTTTTGACGAAATGGACATGTAAGTAAATGTCAAGTCTATACTTCCGTCAAACGTCAAGAAGGACACTAAGCGGACATGTGACTTAGGTTCACATGAACATATTCGTAATCTATGCATGTATGCATGTATTTAACCAAGCAATTACGGCATTCATCTAATTGGAAACGGCACGTGGTGCTTAGTAGCGGCAAATATGCAAATAACTTAGATCATTTTGCATACTTATAATATTCAAATTAAATTCATAATTTGCGTGACGAAAACTGTAGTTATAATAATTGGGTAATAAGCACTTCTAAGTTATTGAGATGAAGTCAGATTCAGCAAATAGAGTTTCTCGGTCTCTCTGCCATGTCACTTTGTGATGGGCCTAGGAATTGCGCAGCTATCTGCCCTGTCCGGACTGTCAACGGGATACATAGCTAAGGCATAACAGGGACAGTCAATATATTGGTTTAATTGGACCGCCATAGCCAGTATCAGTCCCCTCACATCCCTCCGTCCTCTGACAGTGACAGCCCGTCCCTTCGTCAGCTGACTGACGGTCCGACCCCTACCCTTCGTCAGCTGACAGTGACAGTCCGTCCCCTACCCTTCGTCCTCTGACAGTGACAGTCCGTCCCCTACCCTTCGTCAGCTGACAGTGACGGTCCGTCCTCGTCAGCCTGAAGTGACGGTTCCGTCGCCTACCTCGTCAGCTGAAGTGAGGTCCGTCCCTACTCCGTCTCTGACAGTGAGGTCCGCCCCTACCTCCGTCAGCTGACAGTGGGGTCTGTGCCTACCCTCCGGTCAGCTGACAGTGGGGATCTGTCCCACTAGTCATCTGACAGTGAGGTTCATCCCTACCTCCGTCAGCTTGACAGTGGGGGTTGGGGGGTCCTACCCTCGTCTCTGACAGTGACGTCCATCCCCTACCTCTGTCGTGACAGTGGCGGTCTTCCTACTCCGTCCTCTAAGTGACGGTCCGGTCGTATCCCTACTCCGTCACTGACAGTGGCGGTCTGTCCTAGTCCGCTCTCTGACAGTGACGGTCCATCCCTACCCTTGTGCAGCTGAGCGGACGATCCGTCCCTACTCGTCAGGCCTGGAAGTGACGTCGTCCTCCCTCCGTCCAGCTGACATGTGACGGTCCGTCTACTCGTCTCTGAAGTGGACGGTCGTCTACCCTCTTCACTTGAAGTGACGGTCCGCCTACCCTCGTCTCTGACAGTGAGGTCGTCATCGTCGTGACAGTGACGTCCCGTCCCTACCTCCGCTCTGAAGTGACATCCGTCCTCCGTCAGCTGACAGTGCGGTTCTGTCCCTACGCTTGTCAGCTGACAGTGACGGTCGTCCCACCCGTCTCTGACAGTGACGGTCCGTCCCTACCCTCCGTCAGCTGACAGTGGCGGTCTGGTCTACTACTCCGTCTCTGAAGTGAACGGTCCATCTACCCTCTTGTTAGTGACTGTGGACGATCCGTCCTACCCTCCTGTCAGCTGACATGGTGACAGTCGTCCCCTACCTCGTCAGCTCGACAGTGACGGTCGTCCCTACACCGTCAGCTGAAGTGACGGTTCGTCCCTACCCTCCGTCTCTGGTGACGAATCCGTCCACTACCCTCTGTTCAGCTGGGCAGTGACGGGTCCGTCGCTACCCCGTCCTCTGACAGTGACAGTCGTCCCTACCCTCCGCCCTCTGGACAGTGAGATCCGTCCCTCCGTCAGCTGACAGTGATGGTCCGTCCCCTACCCTCCGTCAGCTGACAGTGACGGTCCGTCCCCTACCCTCCGTCATCTGACAGTGACAGTCCGTCCCTACCCTCTGTCGCTGACAGTGGGTCTGTCTCTCCGTTCTGAAGTGACAAGTCTCCCTACTCTGTCAGCTGACAGTGAGGTCATCCCTACTCCGTCCTGACGTGACGGTCGTCCCTACCTCCGTCAGCTGACAGTGACGATCCGTCACTACCTCCGTCTCTGAAGTGAGGGTCGTCCCAGCGTCGTGATTCCTGTTTAACCTAGGTTGTCCATCAGTCTGGTTACTCCGTCTCTGAAGTGTGGTCCGTTCCTACCTTCGTCAGCTGACTGTAACGGTCCGTCCCGTACTCCGTAGCTGAAGTGGCGGTCCTGTCACTAACCTCGTCAGCTGAAACAGTGACGGTCGTCTCCCTCAACCCTCCGTTCACTGACAGTGACGTCCGTCCCTACGCCTCCGTCAGCTTGACAGTGAGGTCCGTCGCTACCCTCCGTCAGCTGCCGGTGACGGTCCGTCCCTACCCTCCGTACAGCTGACAGGTGAAGGTCGGTCCTTTACCCTCCCGTCCTCTGACAGTGGACGGTGTCCCTACCTCCGTCGTGCAGTGGGGTCTGTCCCTACCTCCGTCACTGACAGTGTGATGGTCGTCTCGTAGCTGAAGTGATGGTCCGTCCCCTACCTCCGTCAGCTGACAGTGATGGTCCGCCCTACCCTGTTCTCTGACAGTGGAAGGTCCCGTCTACCCCGTCAGCTGAACAGTGGATGGTTCGTCCCTAACTCTGGTCGCTGACAGTGACGGTCGTCCTTCTCCGTCTCTGAACAGTGACAGTCCGTCCCTACCACTTGTCAGCTGACAAAGTGAGATCGTCCGCCTACCTCCGTCGCTGACAGTGACAGTCCCGTCTCCTACCCTCGTCAGCTGACAGTGACGGTCCCGTCCCCTACCATCGTCAGCTGACAGTGACGATCCGTCCACTACCCTTGTAGCTGACGTGAACGGTCCTCTCCTACCTCCGTCAGCTGAAACAGTGATTGGTCCGTCTCGTCAGCTGGAAGGTGATGGTCCGTCCCTCCCTCCGTCCTCTGACGTCGCGGTCGTCCTACACTCCGTCAGCTGACAGTGCGGTCCGTCCTACCCTCTGTAAGCTGACAGTGACGGTCCGTCCTACCTTCGTCAGCTGACAGTCGAGGTCCGTCCCTACCTCTGTCAGCTGAACAGTGAGGTGTCCCTACCCCTGTCTCTGACAGCTGACGGTCCGTCCCCTACCTCCGTCAGCTGACAGTGGACCGGTCCGTCCTACCTCCGTCAGCTGACAGTGGTTCCGTCCCCTACCTCCGTCATCTGCAGTTGATGCCGTCCTACCCTTCGTCAGCTGACTGTAACGGTCCGTTTCCCTACCCTCCGTCAGCTGACAGTGACAGTCCGTCACCTACCCTCCGTCAGCTGACAGTGACGGTCCGTCCCTAAGTCAGCTGACAGTGACGGTTCGTCCCTCCCTCTCGTAGCTGACAGTGAAGGTCCATCCCAACTCTCGTCTCTGACAGTGAGGTCCGTCGTTTACCCCGTCGCTGACAGGCGGTCGTCCCTACCTCCGATCTCTGCAGTGACGGTCGTCCCCTACCTCCGTCTCTGACAGTGCGGCCGTCCCCCTACCTCCGTCGCTACAGTGCGGCCCGTCCCCAACCTCGTCCTCTGACAGTGGACGCGTCGTCCTCGTAGTGACAGTGAGGTCGTCCCTACCTCCGTCAGCTGACAGTGGACGGTCCGCCCTCCGTCAGCTGACAGTGCGGTCGTCCCCTACCTCTGTCAGCTGACAGTGACAGTCGTCCCCTACCCTCCGTCCTCTGAAGTGAAGTCCTGTCCCCTACCCCGTAGCTGAAGTGACGGTCCCGTCCCTCCGTTCAGCTGACCAGTGAAGGTCCGTCCTACCTCTGTGCTGACAGTGACAGTCCGTCCCCTACCCTCCGTCCTCTGACAGTGACAGTCCGTCCCCTACCCTCCGTCCTCTGACAGTGACAGTCCGTCCCCTACCCTCCGTCAGCTGACAGTGGCGGTCTGTCCACTACCCTCCGTCAGCTGACAGTGACGGACCGTCCCCTACCCTCCGTCAGCTGACAGTGACGGTCCGTCCCCTACCCTCTGTCAGCTGACTGTAACGGTCCGTTTCCCGGAGACAGTCTGTGCCACCACCAGTCTCTCCGTCTGTCGCTCGGTGTCGGTGGAATAACAGACGGTGCGGGCACTGAGCGGGGACAGATTTGTGCCAATTGGACGGCCAGCCGAGGGTAGGCCGCCAGCCGCCGGGCCCCAGGGGAGCCATGCACCAGAACACATTGCAAATAAACGAAAATTTATGGTGGCGTTGGCACAACCCGACCATCCCAGCCGCTTCATATCCGGCTGTAAGTTAAGACTAATCGACGACATTGGGAACGGACAATGTGTAAACAGTGCAGACACTTGTAAATGAACCCCCTGGGCATATAAAGCCCTGTGATTTATAAAAATGAAGACGAACGCGGCAAATGGTGTTGACGCGATGTGTCCGACTCGGCTAAAGGCGAGCGGCAAATTGGTGCGGGGAGTGGTGTTATTCGTTCGCGCCACGTGGCCCGCGCCGGACGAGCGTGTGTGTGTGTATGTGTACACTGCGGGGTCCTTCGGGTCCTCTATAACACTGGCAGGCAGTTGGATCGTTTTTGCCACGGAAAGCAGTATGGCGCTCCAATGCAAACATTGGATTTCTCAATAAATTAGATGCTAATGTTTTCCGCATTCGCTAATTGCCCAGTTGTACTGAGCTGTTACAGGGCGATGAAAACTTTATGGTAACGTTGACTTGTCACAGATGTTCCTAATTGTAAAAGCATTGATTGAAATTGGATGAGTTTGAAACTAGCTACAGGTTTGCGGAAAATGCATGGTATTATCTTGTTGAGTTTTGAAGTATATAAAACAGAATAAATGCTGGATTTATGTGAATACTTTTAAGAGACCAATTCATCGCTTTAATGAAAATAGAAACATTACATATGTCACTTACCATTTATTATGCGGGTGCACTCAACGTTTTTTTAGCTAAATCTGAAATATTTTGAAAAGTTGGAAATGAATAAAAGTTAGGAGCCAAGATACAAAATGCCTAATTAGGCGCTAACTGGGCTTTCTAATAACTACCTAATTAGTCGCTTGTTTCATCTGTCACAGCGGATTTAATACGTAGTACGTACTCGAAGACTCGTGGTCGGTTCTGTAAGCAAAACATTGTACATACATCAATCTGAAGCGACTCGGCTATTCGGTCATTGGTAGCTGTGATGGCTTTTACCATCTATTAACTGCGATCGTTTTTATGCTGTGGACCTAATTAGACCCATGACCTGAACTGCCTTAACGTGAGCAGGGTTCAGTTGCTGGTCGTCTGGAATCTGCATATGAGAAGGGTTTGGTGTGCGGTTGTATATACCGCTACGTAATATCGATATTGGAACATTTGAATATTAAATCACTTATAACTATCCGTCTCGTCCCGTCTCGTCCCGTCCGTCTCGTCCCGTCCCGTCTCGTCCCTCGTCTCGTCCCTCGTCTCGTCCCTCGTCTCGTCCCTCGTCTCGTCCCTCGTCTCGTCCCGTCTCTCGTCTCGCTCCTCGTCCTGCGTCCGTCCCGTCCTCGTCGTCCTCTGTCTCGTCCCGCCTTCGTCCGTCTCGTCCCGTCTCGTCCGTCTCGTCCGCTCGTCCAGTCTCGTCCCGTCCTGTCCGTCTCGTCCACGTCCGCTCGGTCCCGTTGTCCGTCTCGTCCGTCTCGTCCGCTCGTCCGTCTTGTCTCGTCACGTCCGTCCACCGTCCCGTCTCGTGTCCCTTCGTCTCGTCCTCTGTCTCGTCCCTCGTCTCGTCCTCGTCTCGTCTCGTACTCGTCCCTCGTCTCGTCCCCGTTCTCGTCCCTCGTCTCGTCCCTCGTCCTCGTGCCTCGTCTCGTCCCTGCGCTCGTTCGTGTCGTCCTCGTCTCGTTCCTCGTCTCGTTCCTTCGTCTCGTTCCTCGGGGTTTCTTTCGGTTCCTCGTCTCGTCCCCTGTCTCGTCCCATCGTCTCGTGCCCTCTCTCGTCCTCGTATCGTCTCGTACTCGTCCCTCGTCGTCGTCCCTCGTCTCGTCCCTCGTCTCGTCCCTCTATTGTCCCTCGTCTCGTCTCGTCTTCGTCTCGCTCGTTCTCGTCTCGTTCTCGTCTCGTCTTCTCGTCTCGTTCCCTCGTCTCGTCCTCGTCTCGTCCCTCGCTGTCCCTCGCTCGTCCCTCGTCTGCGTCCTTCCGTCCCGTCCTCGTCTCGTCCTCGTTTCGTCCTTCGTCTCGTCCTCGTCTCGTGCCTCGTCTCGTCCGTCGTTCGTCCTTCGTCTCGTCCTCGTCTCGTCCCTCGTCTCGTTCCCTCGTCTCGTCCTCGTCTCGTCCCTCGTCTCGTCCTCGTCTCGTCCCTCGTCTCGTCCTCGTCTCGTCCCCGTCTCGTCCCTCGTTGTCCGCTCGTGCTCTCCCTCGTTCTCGTCCCTCTCTCGTCCCTCGTCTCGTCCCTCGTCTCGTCTCTCTCGTCCCCGTCTCGTCCTCGTCTGTTCCTCGTCTCGTTCCTTCGTCTGTTCCTCGTCTCCGTCCTCGTCTCGTCTCCTCGTCCTCGTCCCTCGTCTCGTCCGTCCCGTCTCGCACCTCGTCTCGTCCTCGTCTGTCCCTCGTCGTCCTCGTTGCTCTGTCCTCGTCTCGTCCTCATCTCGTCCCGCTCGTCCCTCGTCTCGTCCCTCGTCTCGTCCCTCGTCTCGTCCCTCGTCTCGTCCCTCGTCTCGTCCCGTCCCCGCCTACCCACCAGGCGCCGTTATAGCCTGGTGACGAGTGAATCCAGCCACTCATTAATTATCGCCGCGCCTGTTTATTTAATCCATCGACAAGGTGTAAGCTGGCGGAGCCGCGAGGCGGTCGTCCGCCCCGACGGTGCGCACATAAGCGCCTCCAGCCCACCTCCAGTCCGCCAGCCCACACCCCACACACCCCACACACTCCGCACACTCCGCACACACCGCACACACGCGCACATACGCGCGCGCAGAGACACATACACAGTGCGGGTTTTTGCCCCAGCATGGCATCACACCGAGACGCTGTATTAATTAACAGCTAATTGTTCCATATCCGGTCCTGTGAGCCGCCGGACCAGCCGGGCGATCTTTTTGTTGTGGGTCGGGAGGGAGGTGACCACGCTCCTCTCGGCATGCCGGTGTCGGGTGCCGGCAGTGGACGGTAGGTACTGCAGTCACAACAGAGCGGCCCCGGTATTGTTGGAGAAATGATCGATGTTGATGAGCGGACCAGAGACGTTAACTGTCACAGTGGAGGAAGTGGCCGAGCTGTGGCCGGCTAAATGAGTTCCGGTGGGGATAGCGCGTGTTTTTTTTGCCCTCCTACGGGGTGTAGAGGCAGTACCGTCTAACAGAGGTGATGTTTGAATGAAGTGTACTGGGCAGCAGGAAAAGAAAAGCTGTTACAATGTGCGTTGCGCGGGAGCAGCACTTTTTGTCATCCTTCTGGAATGTATCGCCTGCCATCAGATGAAGCGAAGCAGTCATAAGATAAGCATACAAATTAACAACAAAATAGCACGTAGTAATATAGGTATTCAATTTTTCATAATACTTCAACCTACTAAATTTATCGTTAGCAATCGCGGAATGAACTTTGCAGAGAATACACCTGATCGATGGTTTCGAGCTCGACACGCCTACGTCATAGACTGGTGGTTGCACACCCACCCAATCTCAATTTGTTATTTTGAGGCAAATATTGAGGCTTTGCTTGTTTGCACTTCCTAGATTGACGATAATCAAGCACGAATTTGCAGCATTTACTTATCTATGACGAAACGATCGGGGATCGGCTGTCCGACACACGAACGACTCTGCCCACTGTATACCTCCACTGGTGAAGGCAGATCCGGTGGGGGAGAGGGAGGGGAGGGGAGAGAGGAGCGTCCCAGCCGAGGCCCCTGGCGCAGACGCTGTCAGCAGCCCCCTGCTCTGTGTGAACACCTCATTACGCTGGCCGCCGTGTGGCCCGGCCAATATATGCAAGTTCTCAGCGCCGGCAAAATTAAACAGCCGCTGCTCCGACGGCCGTAAATCATGTTCTTAGTCTACATGCGACAAATGTTTATTTTGCCGGTGGGGTCCGCCAGTCGCGAAGATCATCAATTTGCGCTCCAGGAGAGGTGCGCGGGCCGACCGCTCGTGGAGGGAGGCGATAGAAGCGAGCCAGGCAGCCGGCCGCGCGGCGCCCGGACCAGCGCAGTATGACGTGCTAACAGATCTGTTTGACAGCGTTCTCGGAAGCGGGAAGTGCGGGCGGTGGTGTGGACCGTGCTGTGGCATCATCGGGCAGCTGCCGGACCACACGCGCTGTCAGCAGACCGTCAGTGCAGCGCTGGCCGAGCGCCTGTCATTCCGATGACAGCCGAGCACATGTTACACTGCTTTGGACAAACTGGGCTCACTCGCTGGCGGCCGGCAGAACTGCGGCACAAACGGACACGCACGGGCTGGGATGAAGCTGTGTACCTACTCAGTTGAGCTAAAAAGCTGGACGATAGTAGGAGGCTGTAAGTTTGATGCGAGGCGAGAAAGGTTTACATATTTGTGTCGTCTATGTCTTGTGAGTTTTGACAACTTGTCTTGATCCCAATGCAGAAACAAGATTTAAGAACGGCATTTCAGGCTCTGCAGCACCATCCTGACTCTGGGGTAGCTGCAGCCCCTGTCCTGCACCATCCTGACCCTGGGGTAGCTGTAGCCCCTGTCCTGCACCATCCTGACTCTGGGGGTAGCTGCAGCCCCTGTCCTGCACCATCCTGACTCTGGGGTAGCTGCAGCCCCTGTCCTGCACCATCCTGACTCTGGGGTAGCTGCAGCTCTGCAGCACCGTCCTGACTCTGGGGGTAGCTGCAGCCCCTGTCCTGCACCATCCTGACTCTGGGGGTAGCTGCAGCCCCTGTCCTGCACCATCCTGACTCTGGGGGTAGCCTGCGCCCTGTCCTGCACCATCCTGACTCTGGGTAATGCTGCAGCCCCCTGTCCTGCCCCAATCCTTGACTCCTGGGGTAGCTGCAGCCCCTGTCCTGCACCATCCTGACTCTGGGTAGCTGCGCCCTATCCTGAACCATCATGACTCTGGGTAGCTGCCAGCCCTGTCTGCACCATCCTGACTCTTGGGGGTCAGCTGCAGCCCCTGTCCTGCACCGTCCTGATCTGGGGGTAGCTGCAGCCCCTGTCCTGCACCATCCCTGACTCTTGGGGTAGCTGCAGCCCCTGTCCCTGCACCAATCCTGACTCGTGGGGGGTAGCTGCAGCCCCTGTCTGCACCATCCTGACTCTGGGGGTAGCTCATGCCCCTGGTCCAGCACCATCCTGAACTCTGGGGTAGCTGCACGCCCCTGTCTGCACCATCCCTGACTCTTGGTGGTGAGCTGCAGCCCTGTCCAGCACCATCCTGACTCTGGGGGTAGCTGCAGCCCCTGTCCAGCACCATCCTGACTCTGGGGTAGCTGCAGCAGCCGCCTAGGCTGCTCTCGGGGCAGAATTGAGGCCTGACCTACGAATGTTTTTTCCCCGTATTTTTGCCCAAATTGCCTGTTGTCGGATGTACTTGTAACATGCAAAGTCTCTGGTTGAATATACCTTTTCTTAATGCAAATCGGCGTCTGTTTAGCTCAATTCGGCATCTCTCATTTAAACCGGCAGCAGACATACTGTTTGGCATAAATGTATCTCACATCGGCGTATCACACTCCCACGGCAAATAATAATAATCATCATCATATATTTCTTTGTTTTGTAGCTCGCGAAAGGGCATTACAAATCGACAACGCACCGTGCACTGTCGATTGTTAATGCCCTTTGCCGCGGGTGTGTGTTACGCCGATGTGAGATGCATAGGTATATGTCAAACAGCCATGTCTGCTGTCGGTTTAAATGGGAGATGCCGAATTGAGTTGAACAGACGCCGACTCGCATTAAGAAAAGGTGTAGTAAATTAATGTTCTTTGGATGTGAATACAAACTACGTGGCGAGTTCTTTTGGAGGAAAAAGACCAAACGCTAAAGCGATCTGAACTAGGTTGAACTTTAAAGAGTGGTAAGACGGTTCAGACCGAATGTAATTATGTGCTCGATAAACAGCAAATATTCACGTTTTCCTACAAAAATAAAGTTATTACTTGAAATAAACAGATGAAATCAAAATGTATTGCAAACTCATCACATTTTCATACAACTTTCATACCAAAAGATATTTCAAGTTTAAGTTGATAAGCGTTCCACACTTTTAACGACCGGTACTTGTAAGTACTTTTGGTCCTCATCAAACTGCGTGCTTTTCCCGCATTACTTTTTTACGCAATGGAGTGGAAAATGTATTTTACGTTCTGCTTGTTGTGATTATTTGCCCGCCGATCCTCTACAATGAATAGTCATTGAATGAAAAGATAACCAGATTAGCAGTTCAACTATGCGCTTTTACGGCGGTCTAGTTAATGGTTGCGGCCCTCTTTATGAAAATTGCTTCATTTATTTTCAAAATAAGGAGTTTTGTATAATTTTATGTTTGGCTGTATATGGCACTATGCTTTATTTATTCATGAAACATCATTAAAAAAACGAACTGACAATTACAGCAGAAGCTCATCGATGCGCTTGGACGGCGACCTGTTAAGCGTCGGCGATTTTGTTCATTTACCAATGAGTAACGTTTTCACGCTTATTTGCGCACATAATTCAATTCTGGTCCTATTAAATGTTTAAATATAGGACGTATGAAAGGACGACGTTGTCAGTGACCTTCATAAAGCACATTAGATACTTTTTTTCCAAACACAGGGCTAGTAAAAAGTGCGATCATGATACATAAAGTGGTCGCCAGAAAATACTTTTTCAAGTTTGTTCCGGGGCCGAAAAGGCCATTCTGCACAAAACCTTTTTTCTTTTGACACAAAAGCTTTTTACCCCTGAACAGGTCGGAGGGGCTTCTTATCAGGCTTCCTGACCCTGGCTAGACCGAAAGGGCCCCTGGGCGAGTGAGAAGGGCTCAACATGCCAAATGGACCCCTAGCTAGCACAGAGGGGCCCCTCAGGTCACGGGGTCACGGGACCACTTTGTTTCGGCCAGATTTGGTCGGGCGCCACCGAAACCGTTTTTACCAGTCCTGTCCAAACTTACAACTTTGAATTGGGGGAATAATTTTACGTAATTCTTAGATTTCATTAACATCATTGGTTATGGTAATACCACGGATTATAATCCGTGGTAATACCATAATGGAAGCCTAATACATTGTTGTACATAAGCAATTAAAGAGCTAGATTAAACTGACCCTTTAAGCAGTCATTTTTTAGTGTCAGCCTTTCGTTGACAATGACTTCCGCAGGGGCGTCACCACATTTAGTGCGAGGGCCAGCCAAGTGTTTGTACGTCTCGAAACGTGTCAAGCAGCTAGTAGTTATAAATTAGCCTGCATGTACATTTTTTACTCGATAGACCCAGTAGTTTGGAAGAAACATAATTGTCCGAGTCCGGGCGTACTACAAAATTCCCGATTTATCTTGTAGCATATTGTTAGGATGCTGTCAGAAGCGGCACACCAAATTTAATCATAAACGGCCCAATACTTCAGAGACATATGGTCTGGGTGTAACTGGCAGGCACCCTTAGGTATGTCTTGCACGTGCTCATGTGCGCTTAAGTTTAAAGCTTAATTTACTATGGAGCATGTGGTGTATCATTGGCTCTTATTGCAGGGATTGTGCCTACTCACATCGCTTATTCAGGGTTATTGACACTGGTCTATACTGTATATAATATAATTTTATTAATTGAACCATTCCTTAATTTCCCAAAATCACCCTATGCTGGCAGTTGCGATATTCCAAAGACTCCAGGAACTAGCTGGGAACAAAAAGTTATAGGGTAAGATTCTAAAAGTCTTACCACTACTAGAAGCATTGCTAATATCGAAATATGGGTCCAAATTTGCAAGCATATCGTTAGCGCCGGGAGCCGGCCAAGCTATTCCACAAAACAGCTCGTGCGCGCTAATAACAGCAACCGAACCATCTGTCCCCTACTCGCAATGCTTGATGCCCGGGTAACAGATACCGTTGTAACAACGTTGTAAAAAATCAAGTTGGAATTTTACGTTTTAACAACGTTGCGACAACTGGTTAATGTGTGAAGAAAAGTTGTATAAACGTTCTTTAACGTTACAGCAAAGTTGTATCGTTACGAGTCACAATTTCTTCTAGTAACTTGGAAAACACTGCAATTTTACAATTATCTAATTTGACTATTCACCATCAATAGTACGTAATAATGATTTCGATCGCATCTTGTGTTGTATGTTCACTATTAGCTATGCTTGACAAAGTAACTTGGTTTAGCAACGTTGTTTCAAGTGTGTGAGCGTCAAAGATAACGTTGTGACAACGTTCCTGGGAGTCTACAAAATTACACTATCACAACGTTGTGCAGCTGTGTTGCAACATTGTCACAACGTAGCGACAACGTCAAATTGTTAGCTGGGTGGCCATTTTTCGACAAAGATATCGATTTAGAGCTACGAAACCTCCATATAATAAAGTTCACATTGGCAAGAACATACTGTGCAAAACTTGTTTCTCTGTCTTGCGTGATGTGACCGTAATTGTATTGTCTTATATGCACCGTTTTACTGAACATCTTTTTCCTCTGATTAAAGTTGCGATCGCTTCATCGATATTTAAAACAAGGGGGCTCCAGTTGTGAATTTTACCGAATCCAACATTCAAACAAATAGCTTTTTACCGTAATCAAAAATATGTTTGATATTCCAAAACAGTAGAAGAAAACGGTATTCCGAACCCTTTAAAGAAAATTGTTCACCTTATATATTTTTTTTCAAACACGATTTAACTGTATTTGAAATACAACTTCTTTTCACAATGTCAAAAATAGACATACATCGCGCCGATTCAGGACAGAACGACGTACATTATTAGTTTTATCAAAACTATATGCGTACTCTCCGCAACGTCAAACGTGCTCCAATTCAGTATTCGAAGTAGTTCGCGTAAGACTTAGCGTATATGTTATAGCTTCTGCCAGTGCGGTGAGCCCACATTCTTGACATCTTTATTTAGGCCCACTTACCTTCGACCAAAAGTCTTCAAATATATTCGGCTTGGACCCTTTAGCCCAGCCAAACTTGCAGTTAGGTTTTCAACACGGGCTACAAAACTGCTATCTCAGTTCAAAACCCATGTTGAAGGTGAACTATTTCCTTTAAGCTAGACTTGATTCAGTTCGATACAGTTGTTTGCTTAAAATCTGACGTGATTTTCCTCTCAAATCGGTGGTTTGACATGTCCTGCTTTTCCGCGTGTTACGTGCTGTGACCCCTATCAGAACGCACCATACCACAAACAAAATTGATTTGGTGGACTTATCCAATGTAGTCCGCCCCCGTAGCTCAGTGGGAGAGCGCTGGTCTTCTGACCTATCTCAGTAGTGGCAGCCTGGGTTCGAGCGCTCGGCGCTCCTATGCTCCATGCATCCCGCCTGCATCGGTTCCACTCGAAGCCAGGTCGCACACTCCCGGTGACTCTCGAGCGGGCGGACCGGTCCAGGGTAGTCGCACTAAAAACTTTCGTCTCTAAATTCTGCCCAAACAGGAATGGCGCATCGCGTTTGTTTGAGGTTCAGGACCAGCCCAACACTCTCTTACCGGGTTCGACTCGGAAAGCCATCCATACAGAACATTCGGACTAAATTTATAAAAAAGTAAAAACCAGAGCATGACCGGTAACCGGTTGAATGATTGTGGAGTAATCGTTTCTTTTGAAAACGTTTGTACGGTCGGCCCGGGTCGGGCCGGGTCGGTTCAAGTTAGTGATCTGTCTATAACATGACGAGAAACGTCGCGGGCCCGGGCTCTACACGCCCGTTCGGTAGTGACATCTCTTAGTATGGCCGACACTATTACCACTCTGATGACAACGGAATACACAAAAAATGATTTTGGATTGCTAGCCTGAATTTTCTTCGAAGGAACGGCTTTCATAAAACGCTAGGTAAAATGACCTAGGCGCAAGTCGTGGAAATGTCTCAAATAGTCATCTCTTATGT
Source organism: Semibalanus balanoides (assembly GCA_014673585.1). Classification (NCBI taxonomy): domain Eukaryota; kingdom Metazoa; phylum Arthropoda; class Thecostraca; order Balanomorpha; family Balanidae; genus Semibalanus; species Semibalanus balanoides. The sequence goes on along the minus strand of VOPJ01006651.1, from coordinate 143,325 downwards.
GATTGTTTTGACTAGTGTTTGAGAAGAGAGTAGGAATAAATTATAACAGACTAAATTATTTATTCCATTTTCTTTCAAAAGCAGATTGGTAGTATGCAATTAGTTTCACCACTAAGTAGAACACAGAAACTGTATGTCTTTATTTTGCAATTATTTATCAGTCGATTACTTTGCAGTTAAATTTTGCTTTGACTGAAATCAGGCATGTGTTTTGCAGCAATAATGTCTTCTCAATCAAATATGATTTAGTTCATGTATCCATTATCTTTACCTTTCATAAACAACATTCAAGGCTCACCTAAATGTTTCTGTTTTTAACATTCTGGGGAATATTTTTGTCTGGCTGCCTATCATTGCCTCGGGGTATTTTTATCCCCCATTGTATTTTATCCCCCATTGTAGAAATATGTTAGCATTTTGTATTAAACAAAATGAATTTATTGACCCCTTATATAAAGATTACAATAATTGCATCACTTTGTCTATTTCAGCTCTGAGCTCGAGACAAATGTTATTGTGTGTATATATTCCTCCAATCGTTGGTGCATTCCTATATAAATTTGCTGTTCCAAAAACGGGGCAAGTTGACATTGCAATTCGTATCGTCCAGAGTCCAGACCTTCAGTTTATGACAATGGGTGTGGTAACGACCTCCTATTTGGTACATATTTACAGTGCTAATACCTAAGCAGCTTAATCAGAGTCAGACCATTTTAATTTTCTTAACAACCCTCCACGTCTTCAATAATCCCCTCCATTTAGAGAGCGACCATAATTAGTCGCTTAGTGCATGAAGTCATATAACCGTAATATGATTAGCGCAGAGCACTGCAATTCAAACGTCACAACGTTCCCACCGTAACTAAGCTCATGAATTGTTTAATGCAGCCTCGTTTGTAAGTTTCTGTCATTACTGCAAACACCGCATGTCATTTATAACAGACCAAGAGCCTCAAGGCCGGCTCGCGGTTGAAATTGCCGTAACCAGCTGAATGCATGACGCTTGGTGATCACGAGCGCTATTTATGTAAACCCAGTTGTTAGTTTGCAGCCCAGCCTTGACTGCCGCAGACCATCCCTATTGTCAGAGCTGAGTGAGAGCGAGTGCTCAGATTAGGGGGACTTGGATTTGATAATGTTCTTAGGTTGAGAATGCTTAGGTCACGTTGACCCGTAAATCTGATGATCCGTTTGCCCATTTTTCGGGGGATAGAAAAGGCCGGGTGGCTCCAGCTTTTTCGAAAGTAATCACGCGAAATAGCATCGGCCGTGCAGAATACTCAGTTTGCTGCTATTTTAGTTAATTTTAATATGGAACTGCTCCCGACCCCAACAACTAATTGGCAGAAAACGATGAACAGACTGGCACATGGGTGTATGAAGAAGGAGGCGTGATAACTTCCGAAAATGTAGCTTCATGATTATAAAAGTTATGTTTTTAGCCAGGGCTGCGGAGTCGGTCGGTTGTCAGGTAACTCCGACTCCGACTCCGACTCCGACCCTCCGGAGTTGACTCCGACTCCGACTCCGACTCCGAGATCGACTCCGACCTTCAACCCAAGCCCCGCTGGATAGCCCTTGAATGCTAAACATCCATCCCGCAATTTGCTATTACTGAATTCGCGTTGTAAGATATCGCCCAAATCGCTATATACGCAATGGTCATAACATTCATCACCTTTTCCAGAAAACAAAATAAAGTCAGGTTATTTTGGGAGTAAGAGCATTTTATTGATGGTCTTGCAACTACGCGACTTTATATCTGCTGAAAAATGACGATCTATGCCAAATGAGGTGTGTGAAATGTTAAGTTTCAACGCATTGTTTTAATGCATTCTTCTGTAGAGGATCGACGGGCATATAATCGAAACAAGCAGAACGCAAAATATATTTTAAATTCCATTACGTAGTAGCACTACGGGAAAAGCCTGCAGTTTGATGAGGACCGAAAGTAGGTACTTGCCAAGCACCGGTCGGTAAAAGTGTGGAACGCTTAAAAGTGAAATAATTACCAGTTGATTTCTCTTGGCAACAATTTCTTAGGTTTCTGTTGTGGTATAACAATGATTTAATTTTGATTTGAGAATTAAATAAAAAATTCCTTACTCTAGGTTGTATTTTTTTTTTTACAAATTAAAAAAGTACATATACTTAATTAGAAACTCATGACCAGTGTTTTCCCATCACTATCGGTGATGGTCGTCGTCGTCGGTGTTTCAATTTATTCAACTCTGGACAATGTCCGTGAAACAAAGCGCTGGCATTAAAGGAATATAGCACCTTTGCGAAAATATGTAGAATGATGGAGAAGAATTGCCCTGATACGGACTGGGCATTCATTTTTGGCGAAAAAAAGTCAGAATTTGTTTGTAATTTGAAAAATAGTAAATATGTTTTACATGTGACTGTTCACACCAATCTTGGCGGTCACCAAAGCGAGTCGTGTGACGTTCACAAGGAGGCTGACAGCTGCTGTGCCGGCACCGCACGATGGGTGCACCGGTACGTGAAACGCGACTGGCTGGGTCGACCGGCGCAAGACCGGCGCTCGCTCGCGCCGGGTAGGGACGTGGGGGCACGCATACGTGAACAGTGGAGCAATCTACTTTAGTTGACGTACTGCGGCAACGTCCCTAAATTTGTAATATTGACCCCACAAATGCCCAAAATATGTCCCATACCTTCTTTGCGTTTCCATAATCAGCAACTTTGGTCGGTTTGAGGAAAAAATTCTGTATGTTTAGAGGTTTCTCAGTACACCTGACAATCTTGGCATATCTCTAGTTTAATAAACCCTAATGTTAAACCCGCGCCCGACTGGTCCTCTGCTGTCTCTTCCGCCCGACGGCATGGGGGGGGGTGGTTTGAACGACCCCCCTCTAACTCGGCTCCCATGGCATGGTGACCAAATACAAAAGACATTGTTCGAACCGTTTATCAAGATTAATCATTACGAAACTGATTTCAGTATCTTTTTTTTTCGCTCACGGTCAAAACTAGTCATAGAGGTCATCGAAGGTCAAATTTTCCAAGTTTTAGACATCGGCTCCAGAAACCCCCAAAATATCTCGGGAAACGTAAATGCTATCTATGAAACAAACGTTTAAAAAAAACTATCGCTAGCCAATTTAAATTTGCAATCACATATTATGTCCGTCAAAATTGACCTCAGGTCATAGTTTAAGCTCTAGAGGTCATTTAAAGTCAAAAAAAGTCTCATTTTGGCAAAAAATTATTTTCGTGTAAAGCTCTCTGCCTAACAAGGTAGAACGCCCATTTACTGTTTCCGCCATTGACGTGTTTTGTCTCCGTCGACGCAGAGGAAGCGCTTTGAAAGTATGTCCAAATTGATCATGTTAGTGTCAACTTAAAAAAATGACCTCAGGTCAAGGTTTCAAGTGGTGACACCCAAGTAGGTCATGTTGCATAGCAGTAGATGTGTGGGGCTTGACGGAGACAAACACCACTGGTGAAAGTTGCAGCGTGTCTATATCGTTCATTATGGCCAAGTTATTGACGGAAAAAGGTGTTGCGTTGACCGTTCGGCATTGGACCTCAGATGGACCCGTTCATGTCGCTGAGCAACCCCTGACTTGGATTCATACAAATATGCATATGTAACATCATCCAGAAGAAATGGACTGATATTCGTCGACAAAGAAAGCATTTGATTCATTTTCTCCTTGACTTATAATGGGGAGATTCGCAAAAATTGACCCGACCTAAGGTTCACCGATACAAAAAATCCAAAAAAATACATTTTTAGATTACAATGACTTAATGTAATCCTGAAAGGTTAATATCGATCCCTTGAAAACTGTAGTTATGCACGAACGCAAACGTTTTTGTAGGTAGGGTCACTTGACCTGACCTGGTGACCTGGCGCTGACGTGACACGAAACTTACATTTCGCAAAATTCCGAAAGAATTCATGGAATTAGTTATCCATAAATTTGGCGGCGCTATCGCGCCGCGTTTTTTCGTTTACTATAAAAGCGTATTGAGTGGGCGGGAGTTTCAAACACCCGCCCAGTCGGCGCGGCGTTATAAGTGCTATTTCCCTTCATTAAGATCGAGTTGTTCGTTGTTCCAAAATGCATCGATGAGCTTCTGATGTAATTCCCGTTGTTTTATTGTTTGTTATTTTGTTGGGGAAAATGACTCTTCATGTTACATTAAAAGACTTAGTGGTATTATACCAACCAGAAAACAAAAACTATCAAAAATTCATTTTTTATTGAGGATCGCAAACTCACTTTAAAAAAGACCGCCATGAAAGTGCATCGTTTAACTGCTAATTTGGTTACCTGTGCATTTAATTGTTATTAGATATAGGGGATATACGGACATATAATCACAAGAAGTAGAGCACGAAATACATTTTCCAATCAATTTCGTTAAACAAATGTCTGCAATTTGATAAGGACCCAAATTATTTGCAAGCACCTTGCAAGTACCGGTCGTGTAAAGGGTGGAACGCTTATTAACTTTAAATTGCAATATCTTAGAAAAGGAAGTTTGTGTTGGCAAAAGTGACGATTTATAATATATTTGGTCTTCGTCTGTCCGATTTCAAGGATAACTCCATTTTTGTGGGAAAATGTGATAATCCCTTAACAACTTTACTTGAAATAGTAGGTAACAATATTAGTTATTCTATCTTCAAGTAATAATCTATGAAAAATTATATATCTATATCTCTATATATATATTATGGAATACATAACTCCGCTTGACAAAGCTTAAAATTTGCTTAAGCGATTGGTTACCTGAGTTCTACCGAATTTTATGACGTCGCAAAATCCTTGGGAGTGCATTTTTGACCTGCGACCTATCTTATTAGTATAGGAGGTTGCTCTTTACGTCCATGTAGATTACTGAATACACACATTAGTTAGTAAAATTTCATGTATGAAAATAAACTATGATATATATCCTAATATATCTTCAAAATTATTTAAGTTTATCGCCATTGGTGATCCATTAAAAAATACTTCTGATATAATATCTATGCCCATACGTGCCGACACCTGCCAGCCGGAGTCGGAGTCGGTCACAATTTTACCCGACTCTCTATCTCCTATCTCTATCCTGGCCAAAATTACCGACTCCGACCGACTCCGACTCCGACTCCAACTCCGACTCCGCAGCCCTGTTTTTAGCCATGTTACATGATGATTTAATCAATTATGACATGCACCATATTGAAGGTGCATGAATGATGTTTCATGGCTTTTCATGAACACACTGCACATTCCAATCTCAAACCTGCAACGATACCTACATGACTTTAAGATTCGATTCGCCCGGTCTCCTGACTGATCAAATGTCTTAGAAAAGATTGACCGATGAGCCGATGGGCCGATTCTGCCACCCTTTTGGGAATTTATAAATGCAAACATATTTGTATCTGTTGCGGATTCAGCGATGCTCAATTATGTATCGAAATTGGAACTTCAGAATATATTCACCGAATCCACCAAGTCCCTGGATGTCATCCTAATCCAACACCACAGCCTAACCCACCGCACATCCTACAGTCTGCAAGTCACGAACACGCGCCGCCTGCACTGTCCATAACCGCTACCGGAATTATCCTCCTCAGCCGGCCATGGTGGGCAGCAGCAGCCGGCGGCCTTCAGACTGCACTGATGGCTTCACACCTAACGACTCCCGGGCCGGCGGCGCGGGAAGCCATGGTTTTCTTTATTGCACACACCGAGGTGTTTGCGGTTTCACGTAATGGCAGCAGGAGCAGCCGCCTGCCATTTTCAGGCCGTTAGTGACACTGGACACAGGTCATTTGTCCGGCGTCGACACAGAGTGACGAGTCTGACAGTGGTGAGCTCGGCTCCGCTCCACTTACCGACATTTTGTTTATCCGTCGCTGGTCGGGGGGTGGTGGGTAGGGAGGAGACCGACGCCGGACGACAGCCGGCCGGCGGCGGACGACGGGAGCTGTTCGTTAGCGGCGTCAACGGCTCGCCAGGCGGCGCCATCGCGGCGCCATCGCGTGCTGATGACAGCCCGGCACCACCTGACGACCGCAGTGACATCTACCGGCGACCGGGGTTAACTGGAGAACAGAGAAATCCGACATCCACCTGGTGACCGCAGTGACCATCTACCGGCGGGAACCGGCGGTTAACTGAGAGAACAGAGAAATCAGACATCCACCTGGTGCATTGCTAGTGGCACTCTACCGGCGACCGGGGTTAACGTAGAGAACAGAGGAAGCAGACATCCACCTTGGTGATGCAGTGTTCATCTACCGCGACCGGGGTTAACGGAGAACAGAGGAAGTCAGACACCACCTGGTGATTGCAGTGCACTTACGGCGACCGGGTAGTATAACTAGAGAAACAGAGGAATCAGACATATCCACCTGGTGACTGCAGTGGCATCTACCGGCGACGGGGTTAAACTGGAGAACAGAGAAAAATCCGACATCCACCTGGTGACCGCAGGTGAAAATTATCTACGGCGGACCGGGTTAACTGGAGAACAGGAGAAATCCGACCATCCCACCTTGGTGACTGCGAGTGACAATTCTACCGGCGACCGGTGTTAACTGGGAGAGAACAGAGAAATCAGGACCAATCCACCTGGTGATTGCAGTGGGCACGTCTTACCGGCGACCGGGTTAACTAGAGAACAGAGCGAATCAGACATCCACCTTGGTTGATTGCAAGTGGCATCTACCGGCGACCGGGGTTAACTGGAGAACAGAGGAATCAGACATCCACCTGGTGATTGCAGTGTGGCATTCTACCGGCGACCGGGTTAACTAGAGAACAGAGGAATCAGACATCCAACCTGGTGACTGCAGTGGCATCTACCGGGACCGGGTTAACTGCAGAACAAGAAGGAATCAGACATCCACCTGGTGATTGCAGTGGCATTCTACCGGCGGACCGGGGTTAACTAGAGAATCAGAGAAATCGACATTCCACCTGGTGACTGCAGTGACATCTACCGGCGACCGGGGTTAACTGGAGAACAGAGAAATCAGACATCCACCTGGTGACTGCAGTGACATCTACCGGCGATCGGGGTTAACTGGAGAACAGAGAAATCAGACATCCACCTGGTGATTGCAGCGGCATCTATCGGTGACCGCGGCAAACTACCGAGCGCACTGACATCTGCCGGCGACCGGGACAACCTGCAAGAGCTGCGACACCGGGAAAATCAGACCCAGCCCAGACTGTGCCCTCGCCTTGGCTGCATAAAACGACTCATGACTTTGTCAACATGATGCTTCTTCTCACATTTTCAATAATGTAAAATAGCAATATTAATTTACAAACGCAAACGCAGATGTATGCAACATGGAATTCCGATTGACCTACTTGCGACCTTGGGGCAGTGACTCCTCGATCCTTTATGACGTCCGTGTTAGTCGGAAACTGATGTTTGTCATCCACCGGCAGAGGCGGCGCCACCAGATTTTACCTGGGGGGGCAAAGTCGAAAGGGGGCCTCCTTTTCCCAGGGGGGCCTCCTCCCCCAGGGGGCCTCCCTGTGCTGTAGCGGGCCTCCATTGGAGTTGGGCTACCCAAAGCGATGCCCGATGTTAATTTTGCTTCTTTAATGCGTAACACATGGCGAGATCTAGACCTATTGCTCTCGGTATCTCCGAAATCGGCACGCACAACATCAGGCTGGCCCACTTTTATTGTGATGCCTTTCCAAACCCGCGCCTCGCTGCTCTTTTTATACAGTTTCTGCGCGAGTGTGGACTACCGGTTTGTAATGTTCCAAAAATGTGCTTTTTCTTATACTGGAATTAGCTATTAGTTGATGGTTGCATACGATGAAATTTCACATATGGGCACCTTAGGTTTATTTTTCACTTATATTGTTTTTATGATTTTTTATCTTTTAATACTATTAAGATTGATTAACACAGCACTATCACAAAGACGATGTTGTGTAATGCAGAAGAAACCTGAACAATACAATTACGACAATACAAAGCACGTAGACAAAATGGTTCGTCAAGGAAGGCGGGCGGTGGCCTCAAAACCGGACCCCAATTCCCAAGCGTGGAATGGGCTCCACTCCAGTGTTGAAAGTTCAATGAAACGCTGAAAGGTACGTTACAAGGATGGAATGAATTCAGAATGTGGGCAGGTTATGCATGAGCCGATACAACTTTTAAAGCTGAGTTAGTAAAGCTGAGGGGTCTGCTATTTTCATCTTAAAACCAACGACACCAGTTTGAATCAGCTTTATCAAGATATTTATTCCCTGTACCAAGCCCTGAAACTTTAAAAGAATTACGCCGCGGAGCGGCGCGAAAAATTTTGAATATTTATTGCCCTGGACATGCATTATCGATTAAATCGTTCGCTTTGGCTTATGTGTGCGGACTGCGGAACTCTTTAAACTGTTATTTTTGCCTTTAAAAGTGCTGTAAGAACGTGATAAGCTAGCCTTTTGCCAAATTTAAGATATATATAAAGTAGTAAACTTATGGAATATAAAATAGTAAAATAGTAAGAGTAAAATATGGAAACACAATTAAAATGCGCTCCAAAAAACCAGCGGTTTTCTATTCAGTTTGTCACTCGTATACAATTTTGATTTTGTATTGCCTAATGCCGCCGCGAAGGCGGCAGCGAAAAATTTTGATTTTGTTGTCGGGACAAGGTTCTCATGTAAGCTAGATTCAGACCCGGGGCGGATACAAGGGGGAAGATGGCCGCATAGGGCTATACCCCTTGTTTATAGTTGGTGCTAGGTAGATATATTAAATTAACAGCGTGGATCGCCTCCCCCCTGAGCGGGGTCTCGCCTATGGTGCGCCCGGAGGCTCCGCAACTTTTTGTGTTTGCGCACCCCCTTCTGACTGAAATCCTGGATCCGCGCCTGATTAAACAATATTATATAAATGTGACAATGTAAAAAGGCCTCCTCCAATGAAAGTCGCAAATCCAAACAGCCTAACTATTTTTATGGTAGATTTTAGGGCAATTTTCAGTACTGCCAGGGGCCTTCTGCCTAGGACTGAGGGCCTCTTGTCTGTATCGGACCTCCTGTCTAGTTACCGAGGGCATCCTGTCTTATTACTGGGGGCGGCCTCCTATTTAGTACTGGGGTCTCATGTCTAATACTGGGGGCCTCCTGTCTAGTACTGGGAGTAGGCCCTACTGGTTAAGTATGGGGCCCTTGCTGTTCTATACTTGGGGACTCCTGTCTTCTAATACTGGCGGCTTCTGTACTTAGTACATGGAGGCCACGCTGTATAGTATGAGGGGCCGCCTGTTTTAGTATGGGCGGCCGCCTGTTTAGTATGGGGGCCTTATTGTCTAGTACCTGCAGCCTCTTGTTCTTATACTGGGGAAACCTCGCGTTTAGTATCAGGGTCATACCTGTTTAGTATGGGGGCGTCCTGTCTAGTTACTGGGGGACCTCCTGTCTGATGGGGGCCTTCACTGTCTAGTACTTGGGGGCCTCCTGTTTAGTACGAGGGGCCTCCCGTCTAGTACTGGGGGCCTCCTGTCTAGTACGGGGGGCCTCCTGTTTAGATATGGGGCCCACCTGTCTAGTACGGGGCCTCCTGCTAGTACTGGGGCCTCCGTTTAGTACTGAGGGCCTCCCTTCTGAAGTACTGGGGCCTCCTGTTTAGTACTGAGGGCCTCCCGTCTAGTACTGGGGCCTCCTGTCTGGTACTGGGGGGCCTCCTGTTTAGTACTGAGGGCCTCCCGTCTAGTCACTGGGGGCCTCCTTGTATAGTACTGGGGGCCTCCTGCTTTAGTATTGGGCCGGCCTGTCTAGTACTGGGCCTCCTGTCTAGTACTACGGGCCTCCTGTTTAGTTACTTGAGGCCTCCCGTCTAGTACTGGGGGCCTCCTGTTTTAGTACTGAGGGTCTCCCGTGTCTAGCTTACTTGGGGCCTCCTGCTCTATACTTGGGCCACTGGTTAGTACTGAGGGCCTCCCATCTAGTACGGGGCAGCTTGTCTAGCACTGGGGCCTCCTTGTTTAGTATGGGGCCTCCTGTCTGAGTACTAGGGCCTCCTGTCTAGTACTGGGGGCCTCCGTCTAGTACTTGGGGGGCCTCCTGTTTAGTTATTGGGCCTCCCTGTCTATACTGGGGGCCTCCTGTTCTTAGTCCTAGGTGCCTCCTTGTTTAGTACTGAGGGCCTCCCGTCTTAATACTGGGGCCTCCTGTCTAGTACTGGCGGGCTCCTGTTTAGTACTGAGCGTCTCCCGTTCTTAGTACTGGGGGGCCTCCTGTCTAGTACTGTGGGGCCTCCTGTCTAGTACTGGGGGCTCGCTGTCTTATACTTAGGGGCCTCCTGTTAGTACTGGAGGGCCTTCCCGGGTCTAGTACGGGGCCTCCTGTTAAGTACGGAGGGTCTCCCGTCTAGTACTGGGGGCCTCCTGTCTAGTACTGGAGCCTCCTGTTTAGTACGGAGGGCCTCCCGTCTAGTACTGAGGGGCCCTCTTGGCTAGTTACTGGGGCTCCTGTTTTAGTATGGGGCCTTGTCTAGTACTGGGGGCCTCCTGTCTAGTACTGGGCCCTCCTGTCGTACTGGGCCTCCTGTATTAGTACTGAGGGCCTCCCGGTTCAGTACTGGGGCCTCCTGTCTTAGTACTGAGGGCCTCCCGTCTAGTACTGGGGTTTCCCTTGTCTTAGTGTTACTGGGGGCCTACAGGTGGGCCTCAGCAGGCTTTGCTTCATGCAGGAAATTTGACCAGGACACATCATTTTCGCTTTCTTTTTGACAGTTGTGCAGTGGGCACCTTTTGTGTTAAGGCCCTCCGTGAAATTCCTGGGGGTCAAAAAGATATGTTTGCCCCCCCTGGCTGACGCCAGGGGGGGCAGCTGCCCCCCTGCCCCCCCCCCCGGTGGCGCCGCCCCTGTCCACCGGGTATATGGTGACCACTGACCAACAAGACGCTCCCGGGAGTGGTTACCCCAATACCCCACCATGGCTTGAGGGCTCCTCATAGCAGGAGGTAGACGCGAAGGTAGACGCCCGTAAAAAGCAAAACTTCAGTGGTTGAGTTACTAATGAGTGTTCTATGTACCCCCCAAAATCCCGTTTTTGCGTGCCTAAATACGGAAGAATTCAACATGCGAACCTTTTGCTTCAGCCTGAAGCGACGTTCTCCGTTTACTTTTACTGCAATGATCTTACTCACGGCGTCAAACATTTTATAGAGTCGGACAGAGCCAGTGACAGGTATAAATCCCGACCAAAGTGCATCTCACTCTACCGTAGTTGACTAAATTATAACAAATATATGTTTACAGCCTATGCGGCTACGCTTTGTGATGAACGTGAAGTATGTATGCATGTGGACACTGTACATTACATACATACCTATCTATCAACTCCGGAGTCAGCTTATGTCGTGCTTTCGCAGTGTACAGTGTAGCGCAAATGTTCTGTCCACTTCATCGACATCACCCGATGTCGATGCGCCCGGCGAATAAATCCTTCATGAAAACGGCTAAACTTAACAGTCCTTTCAGTGCACTATTCGAATAAGCCCTCCATTTTTATGGGGCGATGTTTGTTTTCGTCTGCCGGAAGCTAGCGTAGAAAGTATTCTTAAAAAGCTTTGGTTAAGCGCACCCGTTTAGTTCGATGTCAACATTGTCCATCGGTGCTGTCTGTCGGTGCTACACGCTGTGAAATCTCATAAAAACTATGTATGCCCTCGCCCGGCCCTGATACCGGGGGCGAGAGCTATAGTAATTGCATTGGATTGTAATTGTGGGTGAGGACAGAGAGAGAGAGACAGAGGTGGTGTCGGTGAAGTGGACAGAACATTTGCACTGCAGTGCACTGTACAATGTACATACTACATACTACTAATTACTATCGATCCAAGTCGGTAGCGCTGCTTTGCATGATTTTCATGCTTTAGTAAAGCATGAATATCATGCAATCCAGCCTTTACTTATGTTTCACTTCATGGAAATTGAAATTAATGGGAGCTGCATTTTAAGCTAATAAGTGTAGCATGAACACGACAGCAGGCATACAGGATATAGTCCTAGTTAATCAAGTCAGGGCCGTTAGAGGTCTGTAACCTCACTGAGGGAGCTCGTCAAGTCAGAGCTGTCGGATGCCTAAAACCTCGCCCTAGCATCACTGATTAGTGGTCAGGCTGTGCCGTGCTGTTACCGACTCCTGTTGCCTCAGACCTCAGTGTACTGGGCCGGTCACCGCGTCTGTCGTCACAGTGTCCTGGGCTGGTCAGCGCGTCTGTTAACTGTTAGCGACTCCTATCGTCTCAGTGTACGGAGCATCTGCCACATCTAATTAATCATCCGTCAGCAGACGGCCGGCCGGACGTGCTGGACGAGGACGTGGACGTGGCCGTGGCCTGTGGCTGAGGACTGGGTACAGTCTGTTTATCGGCCGGCCCGGACGGACCGCCACTGCCAGCGAGTCGCCAGCGATGACGGACGCCAGTCATCCACCCGGCCAGACAACATAATCGACACGATTAATGAGGTGCCACTATGCGTTCGCCCGACTGCGGAATCGACACCGGCTGTTTACACTTTCCGTCCGACGGTTCGCTGAACTGAGCTAGCTTCGTTTACAGAACCGGTCGCCGGCTGGTGGGCCGGCTTGAGCCGCTGGCGGTCACAGGCGGGGTCCCAGGGCTGTAACACAGGTCACTGTTACCGGCTCAGGTCGCAGGGCTGTGACCTGGTACAGGTCAGTGTTACCGACTCAGGTCACTGTTACCGGCTCAGGTCGCAGGGCTGTGACCTAGTACAGGTCAGTGTCATCAGCCGAGTCAGAAGATTGTAACCCGGTACAGGTTCTCTTGCTGCTACTCTGCAATGACTTGCCGTGTGAAATTCCTTCCGGGTGCTTTGTTCAACTCGATGACGTCAATATATTTTGCATGATTACATTGCCATCTTCTTCGAACCACAGTTGGAAGAAAACGTTGCTGGGGTGGGAAGGTGTATAACAAATTCGCCTTGTGCACGTGAGGAACGAAACTTCCAACAATTAAAAAAAAATGGTTTGCCTATATTATGTTTTGATCTTTAAAACAACTATCGAGCTATCTTCGTCATTTTTTCTTTAAGTTTCCATGATACAAGCCAGCAGAAACAGAACATGTTGATGAGATGTAGACATTTAGAGTAATGATGTTACAAAAACATTGCAGCCTCTCGTCCTGCTCTATACTACAGTTTATTTGGAACGAATGCAAAACATCCGTAGCATTAGAAACTATCATTATAACACACGCACACATTCATAGGAATAACTTTTCATGAAAACGCGAGTTCCTGTCACAAATACCTATTATAAAGAAATCGTTAGTTTAATTTTCTTGGAGCGCGAGGAAAGTTACCAGAGATGCAACGTTTCAAAAAACATAATAGACTACCTACTTGTCTTTTAATTTCCCACAATTATATTTTTAATGAAAACATTAACGAATCAAAAGGGGATGGACAAAGCGCATGCCCCAAACCGACTGAAATCGGCTCAAAATTGACACATTTTCTGATATAGAAGAAAATGTAAGCAGTTTGTACTGATACAAGTTTGTTTTTAATCAATTATTATCAATGCATAAGCAAGGGAAATCTAATGAGCTTCCATAATTGAGTGATATTTTTTGGGAATTTGGACCCCAAACCACCCGTCCCGCTTTATAACTACCACCCATACCCCAAACCACCGTTTCTGGATTCGCCAATGAATGGGATTAATTATATTTGAATTTAACTTGAGAATACATACGTTTTAAGTACAATATCAGAACCACAAGATAGTGCAGGAAAAAATAACTGAAGGAAGGGCCATGTTTTCCTTTAGCACGATAAAATCATAAGTGAACTGTCCATACTGCCCTGTACTTCTTTGCGCTCAGCGCGACAGCTCTGGCCCTTTTGTTACGATTGATTCATAAACAACTGGTGTATAAACTACTCGTTCATAAACTCTCGTGTCAGTACGTTGTTGTTGTAATGGGTCAAGCACCACATCCTCTTGGAACCAAGGCGCTAATTGCCTTGTGTTCTAGTCTGGAGCTGTCTGTTTGTTAACTCGTCGTGACGCGCGCGACATCCGCCGTTGGTGACGAATGTCATGCGACTGTCCTGTTGGTATACCATGGCTCAGACTGCAGACAGACACGAAAGAAACACTGTGCCGAGGATGGCAGATCAAAAATAGCAAATCACACATCAAATAGGTGCCGAGGTCAATGGGAGCAAACTAAAATGACCAGCCTGCTTGCCTACAATAATACGAAAATTGTGTGTTGCTAATGTAAGCGAGTGTTTCTACCAATATATGTTTATTTTTTCACTTAGCCCCTAGTTTACCCCAAAATTGTATCTATGCTTCTGCACAAGAAGAAAGAACAATCTGCAAAATAATAAAAGAGGTTGTCGCTTTGTTTTCCTCTATGCCATAACTGAATGCACACATCTGCATTCTGCAGCTGCATGGGTTTCTCAACAGAGTTCCGTTAGCGTATCAGATTCACGAATTGCATCCATCTACAACACCGCCTTGCCAGAGCGGCGCCACCTTCCGTAAGTTGGGGGAGGCATTTTGAAGTAAATTATATTATTCTTTCCATGCAACGTCCAAAGGCGTAATGTTAAAATCCCCCAAAATTGGGGATGTGTCCCTCCGTACCCTCTACGGCGCCGCCCTTGCCGTCCTAGCATTGTGCGGTACCATTTATTCGTGTCCAATTAAAGGGAATAGTTCACCTTTAAATCCTCGCCCTACGGGGGGCTGACAGGCCCCCTTGAGGTCTCCTTGAATAACTTTTTACACGTGCAGCGCATTTTGCTAAAATTTACAGTAGCTGAGTTTACAACAATTATATGTATGTTGTTTAACTTTTATTGCAATTGGTTAAGCAGTTTGAAAGATAATTATGTTTAGTGACGTCATACTGTAAAAAGTTATAATTGCTTGACAAATGGTAGAAAATGAAGTTTTGCAGCAAAATACAAACAAAAACCTGAAAAAATAACATTGTCTCTTTAAAATGTTAATCTCAGATTTAAGAAACATTTGTTTTTACCCCTAAAAAGAACAAAAAATATTGATGTTAAAAAAACGGTATATTTGTGAGAAAACTTATAATTGATAATACCTAAACCAAATTTCAAAGCAATGTTTCTTACTTTTGACTGAGTGATGGCTCCTTGAGTGTGATAAACTTATGGCGTCATGGTTTATACCTATCCGCTTTTTTACTTTTCTTGGAAATCAATACCTTTTCTGTATTTCTGATACAAAACTGGTAAAGGAACGTGCTTTTTATTTACATTTGTCCTTTTATAATTTTGAGGTTTTCTGACAGAGCAAAATCGCTATTCTGAACGAGGTCTAGTCGAGGTCATTCACTTGACCTGGAAGGTTACCCATTGACCTCAAACCTAAGAATTGCGTACCGTTAGATTCCGCTCATGATAGGCAACATGCTGGTTCTTACTGCATTGCTCTATGTTGCTTGGTTTGGAAGTTAGCAGGGGGTTGTCAGGCCCCCCGTAGAAATGAAAAATGGTCATATTAACGTCAGGACGTTCAAATCTGTCTAAAATTGGTGGGGCAAAGCAGAAGGTTGGTGGTGCAGTGCCAGTGGCCCCACCATTTATATAGGAAACTCCACCCGTGCTGAGTTGTTGCCATGTAAACGTGTGAAATACACGCACTGACTCTGCTATTTGGTATCTTCGGAATCGGAGGACCAATCATCAGCAAAAAACTCGCTCGGAGAAACTTCATCAAAAGTGGAAAATAAACATCCTTTCGAATTTAATATAAATCCCTTCACACTATATATTTTTGAGCCAGTTTTTGGGCTCAAATAAGGCCTAATAAGGCATTCAATATTTTGTGACATTACTTATTTCGACTGAAGGCTTAACCCTCGCCCTCAGGGGGCCCTGACAGGCCCCCCTAAGGTTCTTCTTTAATCACATTTTACTCATGAAGCGCATCCCAGCTAACAATTTGACGTTGTCGCTACGTTGTGACAAGGTTGTAACACAAGAACACAACGTTGTGATAGTGTAATTTTGTAGACTCCCAGGAACGGTTGTCACAACGTTCCTTTGTAACGCTCACAAAACGTTAAACAACGTTGCTACAACGTTATTTTGACAAGCATAGCTAACGTGACCTTACGTGGTCGATCAATTAATCTTAGTAAGATGGTGAATGGTTGGCTCAATTTCAGATTAATTGTAACCAACATTGCGAGCGTTCTTTTCTTGCCCAAAGTTACTAGAACAAAGTGCGACATCGTGACGAATCCTAACGTTTGCTGTAACGTTTTAACAGTAACGTTTTACAACTTTTTCTTCACAACATTTACGATTACGTTGTCGCAAACGTTGTTAAAACGTAAAATTACATCTTGATTTTTCACAACGTTGTTACAACGGTATCTGTTACCTGGGATCTTTCCAAAAGTTTTAGTAGCTGAGTTTACAACATTTATACGTATTCTGTCGAAATTTATGCGAAATTGGTTAAGTGGTTAGGGAGATAATGACGTTTTAGTGACGTCATGTTTGTGAAAAAAAAGAAAAATGTTTGAAAAATCGAAGACAATTAGTTTTGCAATAAATATCAAACGGAAGCACAAAAGACAGAAAATGAAATCTTTCAAATCAAAATCTCGAAATTCATTTTTTTACCCTCAAAAAGTAAAAAAATAAAATAATAAATAAAAAAATCCAACAACCGGAATATATGTGAGAGAACTGATCAGCAATTCCTTGGTACCCAAACACAATTTCAAAGCATTATCTTGATTTGTGACTGTTTAATGGCTGGCTCCCTAAGTTTAAAAAACTTCTGACGTATTTTTTAATCACTTTTTGGACTTGTATTGACCAGATACGAGCAAGTAAATACTTGGTCTGCATTTTGGAGCCAAAACTGTTCTTAACACATGCTTCGTAATTTACATTTATCAATTTCTAATTTTTAGGTTTTCTGCCAGAGCAAAATCGTTTTTCTGGACGTGGTCGAACCGAGGTCATTCATTTGACTTAGAAGGTCACCCGTTGACCTGAAACAAAAATTGCATGCCATTAGATTCCTCACATGACAGGAAACATGCTGGTTCTTTCTGCGTTGCTCTATGTTGCTTGGTTTGGAAGTTAGCAGGGGGACGTTTAGCAGGGCTGTCAGGCGAAGGTGAAAAAAGCTTCCGTAGGGCGAGGGTTAAGCAACAAATTTAACTATTTCAATTGCTGCATAACGTTGATTTTGGTACATAGTGGTGAGCGAACTCGTCAAGGTCATTGTAGGTATGAAAAATCTAACTTTAAACAATGAATGATGATATTGGGCGACTGGGCTCGAATAAAAAAACGAACTTCAGGGTGTTAATCAGATGCGATTGTTCTTAGCCATATCAAATTTTACATTGCAACTGGCAGTGTCCCTTTAAAGGGAATAGTTCACCTTGAAAAAAATGTGAAAAAGCTCAGAAATGATGGAGAGAAGCAAGAAATTAAGTATCATATTACTAGTAAGTCAAAGAGACCTATATTTACGCGGAAAAAAACATATTAAAATGTCAATTATTTGGCGATAATTCATATTTTTTTCCTCTAAGTAATGCGAAATCAGCTTGCTTAGAAGCACGTATGTCATCAAAACGTCATCGATTTGGAGGGATCGTGGCGCATACAAGACAGTACTTGCCTATAACTTGTTGAAGGTGCGTGAAATGCAACGCTTTTCGAATCACGGATATTAATTCGAAGTCAAATCACGTGCTTATTCATTTATTTATTTGGCATAATCGTCCGGGCGAAAGTCATATCAGATAAACAAACGGCAGAGGAATACAAATATTCTTTGCCGTTATTTGTGTTTAATCCAAGAAGAAGTTTCCGTGGTTCATTCTATGGATACGTTGAAAGTTGCGTTAATATTTCAACTTAGCCTATACCATGTTATCATTTACGCAAATTATCAGATTTTCTTTTAAATAATCGTTGCAGTGAAAACGGAGCCTATTCCTGAAACCCATGGCACCCAGAAAGCAAGCAAGATGAAGACGGATTTCGCCCATCTGTAAAAGACTGAGTACGTCTGAATAACTTCGCTGAGATGTTGCTGGAATAACGTTTTATAGGACGGATTTAAGACATCAAAAATCACGATAAATCCTCACAAAGTTTTATTCTTGCAATCCAGGGAATGAGCGTACTGAACAATATTGTTCATTGTCCAGGTCCAAGCACTATGCGTTTTCTATCAAACACTTTTCCCCAAAGTCTTACGTCATTTCTACGTCACAATCATCGTCATATCAGCAAAAATCAGTCCAATCAGCGATTGAGTTACCGGGTATTTACCCGGTCTCGACTTTTAGGACTGAATATTAAATAATTAAGAGGTTTCTTTGAAAATGTGAAAGCGTCACAAAGTCATTTTCGAGCATGCGCCACAACTTGGCTATCTCAACTCAAAACTCAATGTTAAAGGTGAACTATTCCCTTTAAGAGACATTGTTAGCCCTTCACAGAGCTAATCGGATAGCGAATTGATTGCCCTTTCTCCCGATCCGATGCCTCTATCCTTTTACATCTGTTGGTCACATGGATTTGCATCGTTAGCACTTACCCATGTGGTCAGCGGCGGTGCCACCAGATTTTACCTGGGGAAGGGGGCAAAGTAGCAGGGGCCTCCCACTGGTGTCGATTTGTATACTATTGGGGGCCAGGCCCCCCAATGATTTCAAATTTTAACATTAGGCCTATGGCGTTGCATGGTAAGAATGGAGTTAAAATATAAAGTTAGCATTAGAGCCCAAATCATTTTCATTAAAATGACACCGCTGGCCTCCTATTGGGCGCCTCCTGTTAAGCACTGGGGCCTCCTGCTGTACCGGGGGGACGGGGCCTCTTATCTAGTACCGGGGACCTTTTATCTAGTACCGGGGGCCTCCTGTCTACTTCTAGGGGTGGAGGCCTCCTATCTAGTACTGGGGGCCTCCTCTCTAGTATTGGAGGGGGCCTCCTGTCTAGAAGCGGGGGCCTATACAGTATACAGAAGCCTCATGCAGGCTTCCATCATGTGGGAAATTTGACCAGGGCCACATAATTTGTGTTCTTTTGGCCAGTTGCGGCAGGAGGCACCTTTTTGAGAGAAGGGCCTCCGTGAAATTCGGGTGGGGGAAACACGTTTGCCCCTCTGGCGTAGGGTAGCTTTCCCTCCCCTGCCCCCCCTTCGTTGGCGCCACCCCTGCCCACGGTAGTGCTATAACGTGTGGTTTCAGGGTTGTGTGGGTTTCACATGGTATTACGCGTGGGTTGGCGGGTTTAATTATGCTTCATATGTTCAGGAATACAACATGTCACCCTGCAACACAGTTGCGAAAACTTTTGATTGTATGTTATGAAGCCAGCACATATAGTCGTCAGATAGCACATATCAATCACACAGCACTCATCACACAGCACACAGCGCACAGCACACATTACGCACAGCACACTGCACATCAAACATAGTCGTCAGATAGCACAGAGCACACAGAACACAGAACACAACACTCAGCAGACAGCAGCAGGCATGCACCAGAATTTGTCTTATGAGAGAGGAAAGGCACGTCAGTGACCGACCAAATTTTGTTCCGTTCCGTCAGCGAAAATTGTTGACCGGGAGGAGGGTAGCGTCGGGTCGACATCGCGAAGGGGGGGGGGGGTGGCGTCTGGTCGTCAGCAGAATCGCATTTTATCTAGTGTAAGCTGGTGCTCATAGGGGATACTCGTAGGGCCTGCTCTCCTCGGAAGTTTTCGGTAAGCAGATACCTTCTATGAACTGTTTTTAAGGCGTGGACAAAATATGTAATACTTATGCAACACGTTTGCGTCGATTCTTCTCCTCTTCCACCGTTGTCCAACCATGGCTTGTCGTCCTGTCTCCTCCGTCCTCCGTTCTCCTCCGTTCCGCCCGAGTGGACTCCGCCAATTTGTCGCGCCGTCTCCGCCGTTTCGGCCGTCTCGGCCGTCTCCGCCGTCTCCGCTGGGTCACGGTGCGGCGGAGACGGGGTGGAGAGGGACGGCCGGCGCGTGGCCGACCCTCTCCGCCGCTGTCGACACCCGGTGTCACATGGCCGGCCGCGACATCGACGATGCTCGGCGGCTCCTTTGAAGTCGGTCGGGCGGCCGTCGGACGGCGTCGTCGGACTCGGCGCGCGGGGCGGGTCGCACAACGCCTGCCTGTCTGCGCCACCATCCGGAAACAATAACACCGCTTAACTGTTGCGGGCCCATTACATGTGAGCAGCGCCGACAGGGCCCGGCGCAGCTCGACTGGCACCTCGCCACGTCTCTGTCCGGCGGCTCGGGTTCACCGAGAGATGCGCCCAGCACGACTTCTCACCCTCCGCTGGCCGGCCCGGGCCGTCACGGCAATTGGGATCGTCACATTACACCTGCACATGCCAATAGTGAGCGTCAGATAAATTTGTGAAGCAGCCCGCGCCGCCGGAGGGCTTCTATCGAGACCGGAGGAGCGCTTGTCACTGGCGTTTGATGTTGCCGCCCGGCGGGCCGGCGCCGCCTTTGATGTGTAGCCGGCGAGGAGCCGCCTTATTACGGTGCGCCGCGGGTTGCCCTGTTAAACATCCTCTCCATCACGCGCCGAGCTGCAACCGGCGCCATGTTGCATTCCTAATCGTGCCATAAATTAGCATAATGGATGGAGATAAACTAGCGGGCGCGAAAATAAGACGCAGCGCCGGACGATGCGGTGATGTCCAGGACTGCGTGCCCCACGGATCGATCTCGTGCCGATTGCTTCACGGTCTCGAGAAACCCTCGCTAACCGTAAAAAGCAGGGCTGACGCGACATGAATGCGTCTACCCGACTCATGCCCGACGCCAGGCCCATAACTTCACTAAAACGGCGTCTGTAAGCCTGGCCAGGAACTGTGTCGTATCATGAGGCGACCGTACCGCGTCACCGATGTCCACGCTAATTGAAATCGCGGCCCATCGCGGATCGCGTGACCTGGGCAGCGGCGGCGGCACGGCGGAATGGGTGCGGAACACAGTGGAACACTGCGGAACACAGCGGAGCACTGCGGAGCACTGCGGAACGCTGCGGAGCACTGCGGAACGCTGCGGAGCACTGCGGAGCACTGCGGAACGCTGCGGAACACTGCAGAGCACTGCGGAGCACTGCGGAGCACTGCGGAGCACTGCGGAACACTGCGGAGCACTGCAGAGCACTGCGGAACGCAGTGGAGCACTGCGGAGCACTGCGGAGCACGCGCCGCACAGACGCCAGCTGGGCTGCAGAGCACTGCAGAGCACTGCAGAGCACTGCAGAGCACTGCAGAGCACGCGCCGCACAGACGCCAGCTGGGCTGCAGAGCTGGCCAGCAGCTGGGCGGGACTGGCCCCAGGCGATGGTAGGCTGGGAGTGCACAGACGACATTATATACAATGTACAATGTACAATGTACATGGAAGGCGTCGCCGTCGGTAGAATCCTACCAAGGCCCTGGTAGGATTCTACCGACGGCGGCGCCTTCTAGTAAGTCTAGAGTTCTCTAACATAAGACGGTGTGGTTGACAGATCGCAGAGGCAGATAGGTAGATAAAAATGTTCCATTTTATCGCTGATTGAAGATACAGTCTGCAAGCAGACTATCCCACTATGTTTGAGTGAACTGTGACTTTGGTATCCAATTTCACGTGTTTGTTTTGTATATTTTTGCATAAACAGGCTGTGATGATGATTGCAATGTGTTATTTCAACTCACATTTCCTTTGTTACGTTTAATGTGGTAGCATTGGGATGGCTATAAATCTTATTCAGTCGGGTTTGCACAAGGAGCCCTCAGTTGACGATGCAAATACAAGTTAACCCGGCAATGACTGGGGGTGGACGTTTAACGCCCCTGACGAATTTTCGCAATAACTCAAAAACAATTAAGCTATCGACGTGAAACTTTGGGTACCGTATTGTACCTACATTAATTTGACGTCTTCTGTGCGACAATGAAGCAATTTTGTCGATCATTTTTTTTTTAATATAACAAATTTAGTGACGTTAATATACACGATTTCGACACAAAAATTTGCTAAACTTTAACAAACCGTAAAAACATGTATGTTAAGCAAAATACAATCCAAAAACTGTTTAAGATTGTCAATCACAAGGGCAACAAATTGGCTACCTCGAAGTTGTGAAATTTTTGTTTTTGACCCCTATTTTGGTTTTGTTTTGAAAAATGAACACAAACTTACAAATTTCCACAATATTTTAAAAGAACGTCCAACAACTATATGTCAACAACTATCATACCAAATTTCAAAATGATAACATTTTGACTGAGTGATCGCATTTACAGTGCTAGTAACTCATGATGTCATATTTGAAAATTGCGTTTTTGGCTTTTATTGACAAGATAAAGACAAATAAATGACGGTGCTGTATTTCTGAGACAAAACTGGTCCAGAACCACGATTTTTTTTATTCATATTTATAAATTTCACGTTTTGACATTTTGTGACCTTACTTTGACCTTTGCTTGACAAGTACTTAATGTAAATGAAGTATTGTGGTGTATGAGTGTCACTATCGCATTCTACGCGTAAAATGATCCTTAAACATGTGTTGCATGACTTTTGTAGATATTTTGTGTACAGTGACCTTATGTGATCTGACCTTGACCTTTGATCTTTGCCAACAATCTCACTTTCGATCATGTGGGATATGCATCATTACTTTAAGAGCACTTTGGGTGATCATGGTCGCAATCGAAGGCTGTGTATGGAAAGTATGGCTCATAAACTAAAGTACCTCGATTTCGACCTTTGACCTGACCGTGGTCCGTGACCAGAGATGTGATCTCATTTTGAGCTTTTCGAGCGTGCTTTATATTTGTCTCATTGAGTGCTTTCGAATGCCACCTTGTGCCTCTCGCTGCAATTATTCGTTTGGAAGATAACCAAGGGGCGTTTAACGCCCCCCCCCCCCAACACACCCAGTCAATGTATTCAGATCAGAACCCCAGTCCAATGCCGCGGTTACTGTTGTAAATTGTTACTTACACAGGCAGGGAAGGGACTGTTCACGGCTCATTCGCCGAATGTTGCCGCAGCAGTAGCCAGCAGCCCAGGGGTTTGGCAGGATTTCGTTCGGGGGGGGGATGGATAAGGGCCACTGGGGGGTCATCGTAGCCAATGGGGGCCCACATAATTAAAATGTTACAGTATCATATATTGTAAAGCAACAACAAAGAAGTTTCCGACAACGAAAAATAAGTGTTTGAATTTTGGGAGTCAAAACTCAAAATTGCAAAAAAACGAGATACTTATCCATTTTTAATATAATGTCATTTCCATTTTTAAGCTTTTTTATTTACAATTTGCTTCAAAACTCGATTTTCCACGAGTTGTCAAACATTTATTGTTTTTCCACCAAAACTGGCATGACATGACGTGATTAAAACGTCATTAGCTTTTAGGTGGTTTATATGGCCCCTAAAGACTGGAAGAGGACCCTCTAAAGGTGAGCAGGGCCCTCTACATGCTAGCAGTGCCCTCTAAAGACCGGCAAAAGGCCCTCTACAGATAGACAGAGCTCTCTAAAGGCCAGCAGAGGGCGCTCTACAGATTGGCTGGGACACTGCAGATCGACAGGGTCCCTAAAGGCTGGAAGAGGGCCCTGTGCAGGTCAGCAGGGCGCTATAAATACCGGTAGGGGCTCTCTGCAGATCGGCAGGGCCCTCTACAGACCGACAGAGGGCCCTCTAGGCTCTAAAGGTCGACAGAGGGCCCTCTACAACAGGCAGGGTCCCTCTAAATGTTGGCAGGGGTCATCTGCAGATCGGCAGGGCCCTGTAAAAGCTGGTGGAGTGCCCTCTCCACACTGGCTTGGGCCCATTTCTACGTATTTACATATACATGCCCTTAACAGACTAGCAAGTGCTGTTATTTATTCGTCTTACGATTTTCTTTAGTTTCATAGGCATTCTGTTATGCGACGTAAGGCGTTTGGCGGGCGCCTGGCACCATTTAAAACTATGAGGCGTTCGGTCCCAGGGGCCCTCGCTTGGTCGCTAGAGGGGCCCGTCTGGCCTCCGGGGGAGGGCATATTCTCCTTGTCCCCCTGGCTACGCCCTTGGCAGTAGCACCTGTCATTTGCAAAGAAGTAAGAACGCAAAATGTGAATCACACCGTGACTTTGATACAATGTTTTATGTTTGTTTTAGCGTGTTGATTTTTGTATGTGATTCTTAATACAATGTTGTTTGCCTGTGGTTTAAAAAAATGCATTTTACCCTTTTCCTTTCCCCGTGATCATACGAAGAAGACACATAAGATTCAGGTCACATAAATAACATTTATTTACAATATTTGTAACACAAAGGGCACCCAATCAGTCAGGAATGGCACACTCATCAGTGGTTGGCATAAGGAGTGTGTACCTGCCTGATGACTCGATCGAATCATAGATGTCAACATAAGGCTGTCTCATACTATCATATTATCACAATGTCTAGTAACTTCTACATCTCCGGGCAACATCGAACACCAAGACGTCACTGCAAAGCCAGGGAAGACAGGGCGGGGAATAGTAAAGGGTCTTTGGCTTTCGGGGCTCTCCCAAAAAAGGAGTCAACACCGCTAAGACTTCAGCCCGAACGCCGAAATCTCAGCAGCGGCAGGGACACAGAATGTAACACACATTGGGTCTTCGAGAGAAAGAAAATAAGCACGGCTCGTTCGTGTCCAACAGAAATATGTCATGAAAACATAGGAACTTAGCCGCACGTTCGACCCATTCACACTCCCACAAAATATCTTTGCACGCGCCGCGCACGTGCACATTGTCTGCGCGCAGAGCTGCGCATCCGACACAGACGGCAAACCGCCGGAGGCGATCTGGGCTGCAGAAGTGCCGGCCCGTCTCAGCACGCCCGGCCGCTCACCCGTCCGTGCCGGCAGCACGAACCGAATCGACGACACAAAAACACGCGACGCCTGCATGAACTCATTTAAAGCTTTCAACAAAAACAAGTGTCCGGCGCGGGTACCACTGACTGCTGCACCCCGGACTCAGCGGCGCTCGACCATGTCCAGTTCCACTGAGGGCGCGTGGCCCCGCGCCACGCCACGCCACGCACCGTCCACGCACGCCGCGCCGACTACGTCGCCTCCTGCGGTCACATCTTGCCGCTCAGGTCTTGTGGCTCATCCAGCTTCATGGGGATACCGAGGCTGGTCATGAGCAGCTTCTGGTGCTGCAACGCAGACCCCCCAGAGCGCGTGTTCTGCATGTCTCTCTTCAGCTCCTCCATGTCGCGCTTGAGCTTGGCGCGGCGGTTCTGGAACCAGGTGATGACCTGCGCGTTGGAGAGGCCGAGTGATAGCGCGATCTCGTCCCGGTCGGCTGGCGAGAGGTACTTCTGGTACAGGAAGCGCTTCTCCAGCTCGAAGATCTGGTGGTTGGTGAAGGCGGTGCGCGACTTGCGCTTCTTCTTGACCGAGGGCCGAGAGGCGAACATGCTGGTTCCGTCACCTGCGGGGGAGAAAGAGACGGGGACGTCATGATCACAGTCGAGCAGGTAGTCGCGAGTGGAGAGCTCGGTGGTCGACACCTCTGAAAATGGACTCTGTGCGATTGGTGAGCGCGGAGTCGATAGAGTCGGAGGTGGAGTCGATAGAGAGAGTCGGAGCGGAGTCGGAGTCGATAGTGGCTGGTTGGGAGTCGATAGTGGCTGGTTGGGACCTGGGGGTGTGACAGACGTGAAGACAAATCTCGCAACAGGGAGCAGTGGAGTCACCGTGGACACCGTGCATTCTACACGCAACTTCGACTTTGACTATTCAAGTAGTTGCTTTTGTTATCAGCACCATCCGATTGGGATAAACGTTATAGGTACTCTGGCATTGCCACTTCCTATGCCCTGCTTCTATTCACACTGTCATTCAGTTCAGTAACCGTTCGATGTTCGAATGCACCGAAACACAGCTACGTCGGCCGCAACGCCACGACCAACACCATCACACTGCGATCTAACTAACGTCGTGTCACAGCATCCCACTGTCTCCAGCCGCCGTCACTCCCTCACCCACTGTCTAGAGCGGCCAGCCGCCGTCACAACGTCACCCTCTGGCCCCAGCCGCCGTCACAACGTCACGAACTGGCCCCAGCCGCCGTCACAACGTCACCAACTGGCCCCAGCCGCCGTCACAACGTCACCAACTGGCCCCAGCCGCCGTCACAACGTCACGAACTGGCCCCAGCCGCCGTCACAGCGTCACGAACTGGCCCCAGCCGCCGTCACAGCGTCACGAACTGGCCCCAGCCGCCGCACACCGCGCCCCCCGGCCGGGCCGCTGCCGTCACGTCAGCCGGTTTATTTTCTCAGACGCGGGGCTGCCTCCGGCCGCTGCTGCAGCGCGACATGTCTCACTGCACGGGCGACACTCGACGCTCATCAATCCCGCTAAATATGTTTAGGATCTGTGACGGCGCACTGTCCGGTGGCCGGCCGTCCGGTCCGGCGCCGCTCCGGAGCAGGCAGCCTGTTTACGGGCCTAATCACGCTGTGATATACAGTGCATATGTCACAGAACGGTCAGCCGGAAAGGCGGCTGGGGGGGGGGGGGGCTCTGACGCAGATTCGCACATCAGCGCCGGAACAGGCGAGGCTGGCAAGATTGTCAGCCAGCATGCCGCTGCACAGATCTCCGACGAGACCAGCGTGCCCTGAACAGCGAAACAAAGGGATGCGAGCTCGAGAAAGGCCAGATAAAATATTGAGTATCAAATAGGAATCGTTAGATACAAGGCTCAGAAAGTTGTGCTAGTAAAATCGTTTTTGTTTTGCTTCATACAATTAACTAGAGATTATTCCACGGCTCCAGTCCTGCTCTGGTGTTTATTGTTCTTTCCTCTTTTCCCATGGTCTATCGATCACAAGTCGTCTGTTCATCTCACTCGACATCCTGGGAAACACCTCCCGTGGCTAAAGCAACCACTCCTCCTCCATCAGAGACATACACACATCCTTGTCTTCAGAGTTCAGACACACCCTCGTACATGTGAGGGACGCATTTCTCCCACCTTCATCCAACCTTTCCTCCTCTCTAAGGAGCACTTCCTCTATCCCCAGCCACTATACCTATCCCTTGAATCTCCAGACACCAAATCCTCTGTAAGGAGACACCATATCCCTGTGAGGGTCTCACTTCTCGCGTCTTCATCCCTGTGAGGGTCTCACTTCTCGCGTCTTCATCCCTGCGAGGGTCTCACTTCTCGCGTCTTCATCCCGGCGTCCAAACCGAGTGTGACAAATGGCCGATCATAAGCGGCGTCGCCGGCCGCATCAGAGCACAGTCGAAGCCGATTAGTTTTATGTCGTAATCAGCGGCCTTTGTGGCTCGGGCGGTCGGCGCGGCGGTGCCCCGCTGCGGCGGGATCGCCGCCCGAGCGCCGACAATGGGTGTCACCGGCCGCCCGGGCGGCGCATTAGTAAGCGACACCACCGGGCGGCGGGCAGTGACTTACCCGGGCGGAGCGGTCACCGGCGCGGCGGCAGAGGAGAATGAGAAGGAGAGGAGGAGGAGAGGCATTGTCAGGACAGCGGGGTGCCTGTTAGCGCCGCCGCTCCAGATGAGGTCGCTAATCACGCCAGATGAGGCCATCCATCGCCCCAGCGCCGCGTGGCAGGGTGGCAGACGCCGCCGCGGGACCGATGGCAGGGGCTGACCGATCGGGGGGACCAGCCGAGGGCTGAGAAGGCTCAGACGCGCGGACCGGGATAACTAATCACAGCCGTGCAACGACTGGCTCCTGGAGTTAAGCGTTTACACTAATATTGCCTCCCCGGGGAGCGGTCGTCTGGCCGGAGATCGGAGCGGCGGTTTGCTGCGATTTGTCAGACGGCCGGGTGATGTCAATGTTTCTCACTCGGGGCGATCATCGGGCCACCATTCATCATATTTGGCCGGCCAGCAGGCACGCAGCAGCCGCCTGACATGTCGCGTGTAATATCACCGAGCTGCTGCATCTGTTTATAGTTTCACCGGCCGACTTTGGCGATAATTGGCCCCCCTGTTGGCAATGGCCGCGCCAGGCGCCTGAGGATAAATAAATGATCCAGACGAACATAATTTACCATTCGTCCCAAGCACAGGCGATAATCTATAACACAGCGTCTGTGGGTCAACGATGCTCCCCTCATAATTTGGTGATATGCATTCGAGGAACTAGCCAGACGCACGAGCAGAGGTTTGCAAGATGAGTTAGGTTGAAGAATCGACTGATTTTGATGCATGTTGTTAACATTAAGTTGACATACTTCCTCTGCGTAGTTATATCATTGTTTTGTTGACAGAAATATGGCGACTTCTAATGACATCTCATCTGTATCGATGTTGATCGGATAACGTCACCTTCGTTTTCAGATAAAGCGATTGACTCCGTCACATCACCAGGCAAGTGTCGCAGTGAGAACGGATGAAAGCCAGCCGAAGACGTGCATGGATCTTGGCAACTGTGAGCGATTAGCTTCGAAATACATTGAAAAACAGCGTCCAAGGCGAAAAATTGCTGTGGCAGAGACGGAGCCAAAATAAATACTGATAAATAAGCTGAGTAGGGTGCGCCTTTTCCGGTGCGTACCCGACGAAACTGGTGGGCCCAAGGGGGGGGGCTTGTATGCCCCACAAGTCGCCTGAAATCGGCCAAAACTGTCATATTTCCTTATTTTAAATAAAATATAAACAACTTTTAAGGAAAATTTGCTTAAAATCACGCTCAAACAAAAGGAAGCGACACCCGGTGAGTTGTCATAATTGTGTGAGAGTTTTGGGGGACTTGGCCCCCCAACCAACTTGTTTTACCGCCGTGGATTCTCCCTTGCTTGCAAGCGCTCCGCCACCTCCCGATTGTTGGGGGGGGGGGGATGAAGGCATTCTGACGTCGATTTCTTTCCATGCAACTCCCATAGGCGTAATGCTTAAATTCGAAAATATTGGAGGGACACGTCCCACTGTCCCTCCCCCTCCCCTGTGGCGGAACCCCTGCTTGCTTGTCGATGATCGTATCGAAACCCCTCGGTGCTGCACCTCACGAAAACATTTTATAAACAATACTTTGTATACAACATTTATCAAAAGGTTTGAATTGAAGACTTCCGCGTTCGTATGACACAGAAGCCTCGACCTTGTTATTCTCTGTGCCACTACGCCGCGCAATTGTGCGGCAGGGCAACGCCGGAGTTACCATGCATGATTCCCAAACCGCCATTCACGATCCCCTCAGCCACCATCTCCGATCCCCTCAGCCAGCATCCCGATCCCCTCAGCCACCATCCCGATCCCCCAGCCACCATCTCCGATCCTCTCAGCCGCCATGTGTCTCTGCGCGTCATCTGGCCATCCGGCGGCGGTATCGGCGGTGTCGGCGGTGTCGGCGGCGGTGACAGCGGTGGGGACGCTACCACACCACCCTACCATTGCTGGTGTGAAGTCGACACCGCACCGTCCCATCGTACTTCACACCACCCACACGCCTAATAGGCGCAGCTACCGGCTTAATCACACACCGGCCGGGCCCGGGCCGGCCGGGGACTTTGTTGGTAATGACCGAAAATTGCTGTCAGCTGGCGGCGGTCGGAAGCGATAGGGAGGTGCCCAAACGAGCCAAGCGACTCAATGTAATAGTGAAGACCCACTGTTAGCGAGGCAATGAACTGGGTTTTACCGCCACCGAACCGGTGGCTAGCCGCCGGTGGCGCTGAAAAGCGACTCCAATGGTCTTCGCTAACAGGGTACCGAGGGGAAAGGTTAATACCGGAAGCAGCTACTTTGTCGGCTAATGCTGTGTTTGATCTCTTAATACCTCTTAACGGTCCTAGTGCCTGGTCACAGGGCTTGATCGGGGGCAAAATGATCAACAAATGTGAAAAGTATCATGTAACAAAGCGATTTCAACTAATTGCGAAGAAATCATTAGCGCCACAAAGGACCAGGCCATGTGTCCCAAACCATGACCATCTAAGCTGCTAATTGACTGATGTCTAATGTCTGTGCTAATTGACTGCCTAATATTGTGCGACATGTCTTTTCGTGACGTCATGCAGAGCCCCCCCCCCCGCTCAGCGCCAGGCTGCAGCGGGGTAAGGTCGCGGCACAGAGCAGGGTGGTCTGGGGGTGGGGGTGTCTATCTTCGGTCCGCCTGGCGTCTCAGGCCGGCTGAACGGCGCCGGGTGGCTGGCCACCGAGATAACATGGTAACCAGTCGGCAATTTAGCGATCAAAGCTGGAGCAATTAGGGGCCACCGAGCGGCGACCGCTGCCACCCAGCACACTTCACGGGTAAGACCAGAAACCGGCCGGCAAACGAGATCTCAAAATATTTAGTCGCTCTTGTCTGGCGATATTAAACAGCGGGTCGATCGGGTGGCGTTTCTGAGCAGACGTGGCTGGATAGCTCGGAGACGCGCTGCCGCTGCGCCGGGCCCTGGTTGTCATCAGCTGATAGCGCTGTCTCCGGACAGACAGACGGCTGCAGGAGACGCTGGGGAGACGCTGGGGAGACGCGTCTCGCGTGACCGCAGCACCACCAGCAGCTCGTTACGCGGCGGTGCAGTGATAGTCCGGTGCGACTGAAGTTCAAATTGGCAGGCCGGGCCGATAGGCAGCCTCTTCGCGGGAACGTCCAGCTCGATCGTAAACACATGGACACTTTGCAGCCAATTAGCCCAGCGAGATTGTGATATTTCGTAAGCATGCTTGGTTAAGGTCAGAACAAGCACTGAATCATGGCAAATGATGCAATTCGGAAAAGCATGCCGTTGGTTAAGCTAGAGTTGATTAAACATGGAATTTTATGTAAAGCAATTTTAACTGAGTTTGATGAAAATATTGCGCATAGGATATTTCGTGCCACAAAGTAATGAGCAGCTCATTTGCATTTTACGAAATAATTGCATCTTACAACGCAAAACATGTGTGTCAGTAATACACAAAATCAAATATAGCCCACCACGAGCTTTCGATGACTAAGTCACTAAACAGGGTAGCTCCGGTACACAGGATGTTTAAAATCCTGCACATTTTCATGAGCCATATTTATAGATGTCTAGCAGTGCATGCTCGCGTTGCTTAGCATTGAATCGGTTGGCATTTGGTTCATGGGTGTCGAAAAATGAGGACGGGGGGGCGTCCCCACTTTGTTCTTCTTTATATAACATAAGGCCTGTGGACGTGGTTATTTTACGTAAATAATCGCTTTTAAAAATATTGATCACTGACGGCCCCAAACTTTGGTTGATGTCAGTATCATTGGTATCAACCTTAATATTGTATCAAATTTACTCACACATTGCCCCGTAGTACGTGGCGACAATCGTTTTTCGCAACCTTCATCCATGCAGACTCAATGGCCTATGGCAAAAGTACTCAAGTGAGAGTTGTGATTTTATTTTTGCAAATTAGCAAGATAAGCCAAAATGTACGAAGCGAACTCATTTTTTCTTAAACATCTATTCATTTCCATTGTATTTTGGGACATTCACGAAACTGGAGAGGTCCAGACACTCATGACAATACTCA
Source organism: Semibalanus balanoides (assembly GCA_014673585.1). NCBI lineage: Eukaryota > Metazoa > Arthropoda > Thecostraca > Balanomorpha > Balanidae > Semibalanus > Semibalanus balanoides. Next base: position 111,751 of record VOPJ01006651.1, on the reverse strand, counting down.
AGAACCATAAAAACGGCGGGTTTCAAAGGCAAAAGGACTTCTGGGCCGAAAGACTTACGTGGCAGCTCTTCCCAAACCAATGGTGAGGCCAGTGCCAACAGTCACAATATAAACGTTTGGAACAACTTTTTGGAAAATTGAAGAAATTATGTCGTGACAGGAATATTTCCAGCCTATTCAGTCAAAACTCCGACTGGGACGATTTCCCATCCTCTGCTACTAACGTGACTGCATGGATCACCAATATCGTTAAATTTGAAGACAAAAACTTACGGTCAACCCCGTCAGTGTCCATTGCTCGGCATTGGTCTTGGAAGAGTCAGAGGCAATATTTGACCTTGTTGACTGGTAAAATATCCAAGATAGCACACAAATAGCATAATTAATGGATGATAAATCCCATGCGCTTAAAAAAAATCGGATAAACTTAAAGTCATGTTATCGCACAATTTTGCACACTAACATTTAAACTAAGCCATCAACTTAATCAACGGTTTTGAACAATTGCATTCTATTGAACAGTTTATAGGCAAGGGCGGATCCAGGGGGGGGGGGCCAAAGGGCCATGACCCCCCCCCCCCAACCACCAAAATCGTCGAAATTTGACACGTTCCTGAAGACTTTGGTTCGTAAAACTACAGCAACTTTTACTAGAGAAAGTTTGTTTTAAATCATTATTGATACTAAGCAAGCGAAATCCGATGAGTTTTCATAATTATGCGATAATTTTTGGGATTTGCCCCCCCCCCCTAACTGTCAAAATCACACTTTCTGGATCCGCCAGTGGTTATAGGTATGGCTTATTACAATTGACAAGAATCAAAGCTAATGGAAAAATTGTCGCATGAATGAGAGTGCAGTTAAGTATTGGTTATGCCATGTTATGCTTTAGCTTCTGATTGCAAAATTATAGATACTAGCGAAACAGAAGAATACAAATAGGTATACAAAGGGAGCGTTATGAATTACTTAGCAAACCTTTAATAAAGGCATATAGGGAAGAGGACTTCAATATATTTTGTTTCTCGAAGATACACTCTCTCTGAATCCCACCTTGGAAATGAATCAGTTGACTCCAACCAGTAACGTATACCCACCAAATATAACGTCCAGAATAAATCCATAAATCAGTCGGAAACGAATCCTCCGTGTATGATACACAATTAATTATGACCAATTTTCGCAAAAACTGGAAATTCATAAACGAAGGGGATTTCTTCGTAGTTCTGCTTCACGATCACTCTGGTCTAATAAATTCGAGAACAAAAATCATGTCCGATTTGTATTTATTGAAGACATAATATATCTCATCTCTTGGTAGTTGGTACCCCGACATCTTTATTTTCTTGGAAACTAAATAACTGCTAGACTAATATCAAATAAACAAAACAGTAAATCCAAACCTTACAAAGTGCTGAAAAGGAATCAACGCATCGTAATTGGTCAATGAATTCCTGGACCTATGCAGAACTCTTACCTATTGGACAGAAGCTCGTCAGACTGCGAATAACTTTTGAGTTAAAGTATAACCAAATTGATGAGTAGGTACGATGTAAAACTAAGTGTATTAAAGCTTCCACAATAGTTTTTCAGCCATTCATATCTTCAATTCGAGATGCATCCTCTACACAGGCCCATTAAAAGGTCGAGTGCTGATTTGCTGTCGGCGGTAGGGTTTTGCAGGAGCGACGTGATTGGTCCTAGTCGATAGAAGGTGAAGCCGGTTGTGGTTGGTCGAAAGTGATTGATCAATATCGACTGGCTACTAGGCCCTGTTATTAATTGTTCTGACTCAATGAAGGTTCTTATGTGAATCTTTACAAGTTAAGCAAGTATAAGGAGGTGATTGGTATAGGTTTTGTATTAAGTGAAACATCCTTGAAGGTGGGCTCCCCCTTCCATTAGGTAACTTATCAGTTAAATATCTTATCATGGCAGCTTAAGTTGTTAAAACGTTTTTGCAAGGCCTGCACCATGCAATTACTAAACATTTAATTATAAATATTTGTATTGTCAGCAGGGGCGCAGCCAGGATTTAACGACGGGGGGCTAACCGAAGTGGGCCCCTTAGCATTGGCTAATGCCCCCAAAATACCATGAATTTGTTTAGTTCTAGGCTAAATAGGGTTTAACAGGCCTGAAATGGGCTCTTTCTGAGTCCACGATGGGCCCCATTCATACCCAAGATGGGCCCTTCTGAGCCGCGACGGGGGGGTGCTTTAGCCTCCATAGCACCCCCTGGCTGCGCCCCTGATTGTCAGTAATATAGGAACCCTGCAGGCGAACACGACACCACCTACGAAAACTTGGCAGATGTCAGCATTCGAAAGGCGATCCTTTCTATTCAACATCCACATGCTAATGAGAATAAGGGCCTAGAGTGTGTCTACTCATACTGCTTGTTTGGTGTTATTGACATTTGACATTTGGCTTATAGAACATAATTTTCTGAATCGAAACATGTCTTTTATTTTTCCAGATTCACGCTAGTTGCCGAGATATTCCAAAGAACCCAGGGACTGGCTGGTAGCCAAAAGTTATCGGGTAGACCACAGAGGGCTTACCACTACTAGTAACATTGCTGCTATCGAAATATCGACACAAATTTGTTTACATATCGTTGGGGCCAAAATTTTGACAAAACAGCTCGTGAGCGCTGGTAGCAGCTGCATAATAGTCTCGACGACGGCCATTTTGCTTTTCGACGGTTTGTTAAATTGCTCGTATGGATTGTTTATTGTCTTAGATGCGCCGTTTTACATAATGTGTTCTTCCCTCTGATTATTGTGGCGATTGTATTTATCGATATCAAATTTTTATACCTAAGTGAAAATTCAACAAAAAGGGCTACGGATGTGAATTTGTGTGTATCCAACAATCAAACAAATAGCTTCTTACGATAACAAAAAAAAATGAAGATAAAAAAGTTACACATTCCAAAACAGTAGACACACTCCCTTTAATGTTGAAATCCGAAAAACAAAATTGAGGGGTGCGTCCCGTCCCCCGCTTTCGACGGCCATGCCTGCAAGCATCCATGAAGCATTCATGTCTCATTCACACTAATTAAAGCTGGTTGGTTATTAATAATTCCGATTAATGATTAAATATATTTATACAAAAATAACCGATTCCGTTCACACTTTACCGTTGCATGCCTTTGTATGCCAAGATGTGCATCAATTGAAGGTTAGAAGGAATGCGCGTGGTTATTTCCCTTATTATAATTTAACACATTTTTAAATAAAAACAAACCAACATATTGGGAAATGGGATACCAGCATAGGATGAAATGCATCATCACTTCACGATTTCAGTATGGACCTGATTTTGTCGCATCCCGAATATTGCATCCAATAAGATAATTGATCAGTAGGTTACATTCGACATGCCTGAAATAATGCAAACTGCTTATTGAGTTATAAGTGTGTGAAATGTGCAAGTATCAGCCAAATGCGTTTTTTGTTACTCTTCTCAAGCTTGTGTGCATACTTCAGGTGAACACTGGCGGATCTAGCCGTGTTTCTTTTTTATCCAGTGGACTATTTCCAAAATTTGTTGAGCGGGAGAGGGTATCGGGCCGTCAGCCATCAGCCAAAAGTTGTTGACCGGAGGGGAAGGGATAGAGCGCAATCGTCAACCCATCAGCAACTGTAGGCCCTGCCGTTTTTTAATCATGTTTTCAGGATCTTGGGAGGAAGCATGGCCCTAAATGTCCCACCTGGATCCGCCAATGCCTACATATAGTTTGCTTTATTTTGATTGGCACAATTAGGGGCGTTGCCGTTAATTTTTGACTGGAGGGTCGGCTGAAATGGCGAAAAAATGTACCCCATTTTTATCAATGTATTTAAGCCTTTACAGCATTTTTAATGTTAATTGTCATGGAAGTTCCTTGTTAATATTTAGCACCGCCAAACGGCGCGAAATTTTTACGGGTTTGCCTGATAAAACCCAAAAATATAGGCGGTTGGCCTTGAAGACGAAAATAAACTAAAAATGACATTCATTAAATTCAGCGTCAGGACGAACTGAAGATGATGACAATGGCTTCGTTATGACGACGGCCACTGATGTGACGCCGCGAAACGGCGTACAAATTTTAATTTTTAGGTCGTGGAAAACACAATTTCATATTTAAACCAGATCGTGAGAGGAGCTTAGCCTCAGGATACCCTTTTTCCTGGTTGCACATCTCATCATAATGAAAAATATTGAAATGAAGGTAGCTTTTCATGTACATTAGCCTCGGATAGTAAATAACGAGGACCGCTGACGGTCAGCGCTCAGTAGCACCTACATATGATAATACTAACTGTTTGTGTACATATGTACCGAACTGTAACAAACAACTGGTAACAGTGCAAATTGGTTGAAAGCAGCAAGAGGCAGAGCTATTTTTCCGCGTTCAAATGGTTCCTGTGAATCTTGAGGAGCCTGGGAAAGATGGTCCTGGCCTGGTCCCCACTAATATCTCTTCGGTCCAGCAAGTTGGACACCGGTGGAGCAGCTTCCGGGTGCCGACTGCCGATGTCTGCGTCTTTGCAGTTCGCGTCGCCTTTTTTCGGAACTCGGGAGACTATAGCTAAACATGTAATCCATCTAAAAGTCAATACTTATGAAGGGAGTGAGCCCTGGGGCCAGCCAAGGAGAGCCTTTGCCAGACACCTAATGGAGTTCATTTTCCCATTTTCTAAATTTGTACAAGCAGTAATGCAAAACTCGTGTCATGCCGTGAAGTGGCAAATAATATCCCAGTTTTTCACTGAGAATAGCTGGATTTGTACTGCTGCAGACAATGTTTAAGATGGATTGTTAACGTTTTATTTTCGGGAGGGGGATAAAAAAGAACTGCTGGCCTCCTTCCATAACACAGTTTTACAAACCACGAGAACATATAAAGTTTTAGCAATGCTGGATGATTAACTTGCTTAGAGCTGGAAATGTTGCCAGCTTTTGTAGTTAGATCATGCTGCAGGGTCTGGCTAGTTGATATCAGATATGTTGCCACAGGAGGAAGCCTGTGGAAAGAACGGCGACAGGGCGGATGCTTCCTTGCAGACAGATCAGGAGCGGATCCAGGATTTCGGTCGGGGGAGGGGGGGGTGGGGGCACATACAGAGTTGCGCCCTACGATGGGCGCGACCCGGCACAGGGGAGGGGGCGCCCCAACGCCCCCTGGATCCGCGCCTACAGATGCTTCCTTCCTTCTACGTAGATGCCACAAAGTCGACTTCAGTATAGTCCTCATAGTTCACCAGCCCCCACTGACATTGTTTTATATATATAGATGTAGGCCGAATGTTTGGAATTAATGTATTTCCAAAGTGAGGACCCGCGCTAAGCATAGCTTGTTGCGCAGGCTCTGGCCCTACCACCCGATCGCGCTATTCCTGGTGTCCAGCAGAATTTAGAGGCGACAGTTTTACGTGCCTGACATACCTGGACAGTGACACGGTCCACCCCGCCCTCCGACGTCAACTGACCTTGAACGTGACCGCTGCCACCGGCCGCAGGTCATTCCAGTCAGGGGCATATAGCGAGCGCCGAAGCGACTCGAACCCGCGGGCTGCCACTACCGGGTGTGGTCAAGAGCCCAGCTCTCTCCCGTCTGAGCTACAGGGGTGGACAGATCGGAGGTTCATCATTAGCAGCCTGCTGAACCTTGTCTTGTTACTTTCAATTAGTGACCACTGACCAGTGAACGCTTAACAACTATCTGGTGCTATCTCATAACTGTCTCGCATTTGTCACTTCAAATAAAATAATTACTTCTAACAATTCCATAGAACCAAGCAAAGTTCAGATGTTTAACATTTTGCATAGTTTCCATAGTTTTGCATTGTCAGTTGCCTCACCTGCAGCAACAATATAATTCAACCTAGGCCTGAAATTCGTGTTACCCATAAATTGCACCTTAATTAATCGACTCATGAAACACCTTCATAACAACCATCGACATATCCGTACGCTTAGACTGTTGCCTCAAAGGTTGCCCCAAGGACCCTTGTTAACACATCCATATTCTCTACAAGCTCAAACTATGCATGGACAGTGGACACACTAACCTCACACCCCTCGCCACACCACGCGTCCGTGTCAGCCATCAAACCCCGAGGCCGGCAAGGCCGACCCTCACCCCTCCCTCCCTCCGCCTCCACTCACCCTGCTTCTCATCCTTGAAGTCCTGCAGCGTCTTGTTGGTCATCTTGAACAGCTCGTCGAGCGGGTTGGCGTTGGCGTTGTTGGCCGTCCGCTTGCGGTCGGGTTTGTCGGGCCGCGGTGCCGGCGGCGGCGCTGTCGGCCGCTCGTCGCTGTCCCAGGGCCGCACGATTCGCGTGGGCACGGCACACTTGCGCCGCGAGCTGCGGTGGTTCAGAATGTCGTGCACCGAGAACGACTTGAGGCCGCTGTCGGGCGGCGGCGCGGCGGCGGCTGTCTCTGCCGAGGGCGGGCCGAGCCGCCGCAGCGGGCCGAAGTAGTCCTCCGTCTCACTGGAGTCGTAGCCGGTGAACTCGGCAGAGCCGGGCGAGCCGGGGGAGCCGCCGGCCGGCCCGGCCGGGCACAGCGGCGCCGCCGGCGACGTCGACGACGGCGGCTGGGCCGGGCTGGCCGGTGTCGACGGCGACATGTCACTGCGCGGCGGCATCGCGGTCGGCAGCGGCGAGCCGACGCTAATGTCACTGTCACTGCAGCTGGCGCTGGCGCTGCTCGACTCGGCGGCGGCGGCGGTGGCGGGGCTGGGCGGTGCGCTCTCACCAATGTCCATGCTCTATCGCGAGCTGCCGGGCATCGCGCGGCGACTCACGGGGCAGCCAGCAGCGGCAGCGCACAGCACCCGTCCGTCCGAGGCGCCGGCCGAACCAGTTCTAGTTGGCGCGCTCACATAAATCGGCGCGGCTAACCAGCTCCGGGCCTGGCCGCTAAATCACGCCTTTCCGCCAGCTCATTAGGGCTCGTATTGAGTGGGATTGGTCACGGCGCGCGGCGGTCCAGCGCTCGACCAATGAGCGGCCCCGCAGCCGCCGCTGGGCTGTGGCCAATAGCAGGCCGCCAAAATGGCAGAGCCAGGTGGAGGGCGGGCGAGCGGCGGCGGCTGGCGGCGTGGCGTGGCGGAGCGGCGCTCGGTCGCTAATCGTCGCGCGACCGAGCGCGCGGACAATGCCCGCACCTCCACATGTGTCAGCAGCGCCGACAAAAGACTGATGGCCGTCACTAACAAGAGTTCAATGGCTCGATGGGCTTGAGCTGCGGTGACTTCATTAGCTGGGTATTCTGGCGCGGCGGCGGCGGCGGCGGTGGTCCCGCGGGAGGCAGCTGGGAGGGGCCGCGGGCCGCCGACCCACCGCGGAGAAGGCTGCGAGGCCAGCCAGCCGCTGCGCCCGCGGTCATTGTCGACCCGGGTGGCCGCGCTGACACCTCTTCAGCCCGCACGCAGCGGCACGCGCAAACAGCGCGCGCAGATGGCTTTTCAACTGTTTTCGTCACATCATTAAAACGACTGCCCTTTCTATTGAGCATGGGGCCTGTCACCGGGGCGGATCAACCGCGTTTTACAGACGAGCTGGGCGAAGCTGGGGCGAGCTGGGGGTGATGAGTGTTCGATGATACTGGTAGGCGAGGAGCGTGGCATCCGAAATATGCACCATTATGTGGATGGGAAGCACGGATACAATGACGGCTATGAAGGAGGGAACAGAGAGCAAATTAGGTACATTGATGTGGGGAAGTGAACCAACTTATCAATAGCATTCCGAATCGACTGGCAACAGTTGGTCGGTAAAGTTTGAAAGTTATTGTGTTCGAGCACTTACATTTTTGTGTTCAAAAACGAAATAATAATAGTAACTAAAATGTTTTTAAATGATCACCATTTCGAATAAGGTGCAAAATACATCAAAGAAGTTGAAATGGGTTCTTCACGTCGAAGTGCTGAAGCATTTTTTTTATGTGAAAGTCGCTTTGAAAGGTAGAGTGATAATATTGAGTCCGATTTGTATAGACTCATAAAATTTGAAATACTGCCTTGAGCAGAGAGAGAGAAGAGAAACGCCCATCGATTATTTTTATCTCGCTGGCACCCGGGTAATAAGAAAAGTTATCAAAGTCGGCTGGAGCTTGTTAAAAGAAGAGGTCCATAAAGAAAGCATTTGGCTCCGAAGCACACGAATCACAATCCGAGTGAAATATAAAGCAACAATGTTTTTTTTTTAGATGTTTTTTCAATCGACCTTCTCCTTGAATGTACCAAAGTGAGAAGAAAAAAAATACATTTGCATTCGGGCACAGCCCTTCTTCAGATGTATTCAAGCCAAAATTGAACTCAACAATTATTGAACTCAACAATTATTCAAGCCAAATTGTTCCCATAGACCCAGATATAAAAATTGTTGAATCTCTGTGTATCAGAAACAAAAAACCGCGCTTGAACGACAATATGTCATCGTGGCGCATTATCAAAGGATAGGATCGCCTTCTTTTGCTATGATTTATTGAAATTTGTGCATTTATATACCTAGGTACAGATTAGAATCGGTACATATACCTAATTCATTGTGGTGTGTCCTAATGGATGGAAGGGTGATTTCGTGTGCCCTTCTGTATTGTTTCTTCATTTATTAGGTATTTTGATGAATCGTGCGATCGTTAGGAGTGTAATTTTTTGTTTAAATCTGAAAATTGTTCGTCTATTCCATTCATAAGGTGTGCGATCTAAGGAGTGTAATTTTGTAATAAATCTGCAATGTTCGTCTATATTTATTTATTCTGTATTATTTATGTATGGGGAGGTTTTTCAGCCTGGGCTTGGTAAGAGGATGTTTGTCTCTATTTTCACGAGCTTGTAAAAAAAGTCTTTTCTGTGTCGTGTACTGAAATGATGTTCAATTTTGGCTTGAATACATCTGAAGAAGGGCTGTGCCCGAATGCAAATGTAAAACAATTTTTTTTTTTTCACTTTGGTACATTCAAGGAGAAGGTCGATTGAAAAAACATCTAAAATATATTCATGCTCCATGCTCAAGCACTACGAGAAATGTTTTTTTTTTCTACGACATTTGCACTTGTTCACTTAATTAAAAAGTATTCCTAAATACATTTGTGTGAAGCTTTTTAAACTGTATGACAGTATCCCGAATAGTCGGTTGTAAATCCGCCAATCTTGTTGATTTTGTCTCAAAGCTATACCTAATATACCTATAGTTTTGACACTGATAAACATCGACTTGTCATCAGGATTGTCATCAGCATCCTGGGGCTCCCCATCCATGCCTTTAAAATTGAACGGACGATTAAACTTTTTTGGAACGATTTAATCACAACTCATTTGTTTAGCTTGAATGTTTCAATGATTGTTTGGTTCTTGCAATTTATTTTGAAATTGGATTAATGACTTATTACATATGATAGTGAGTGTCCTCCAGACGAAATATCGTCTTGTCTCGGGTGTGTTGGTGCGAAATCAAGCTTTTAATCGCTTATAATTCACTGAGTCGTTAGGTGTTTTTATTTCCTAAATCCTGATTCATGGCAGGTCATGATCAAGTATCGATTTAGCATTGGAATAGCTGACGTAGGATAGAGAACCGTCAAATATAAATAACATTGATATTTGATTGGATGATTTAAATTGATTCATTCAGAGTTGTACCTCAATAGCTGTTGACAACTCATTCATCTGATGCGGGGCTCTAAGCAGAAAAAGTCTTGCGACATCTGCTCCAGGGATCAAATGCGCATGCGACAGTTTTCCTATATAATAAGGAGCTCGTTTTTATACTTCTTTAAAACAAAACTTGGTAACGTAAAACGTCCGATCGATATCTTGGTTATGTAATACCGAATCACAAATTGGTAAATTATAGCCCCTTAAAATTGCGACTGAAAAAAAATCATTACCTTCTTCCATCAACTAACTGCTACATTGGTATAGGTATACGGATTTTCACTTCACAAGCTCAAGCTTGACTTAAAGGGAATATAGCACCTTGGGAAAAGTATGTAGAATGATGAAGAAGAGTGCCCTGATAACGGTTTTGGCATTCATTTTTGCGAAAAAGGTCGAAATTTGTAGTAATTTGAAACATAGTCATATTTTTACATGTGACGTTACAACAATCTTGCGTCATCGAAACGAGCTGTGGCGTCAAAAGTAGGTATCGAACGGTAAAACTCGCTTCTTGAATTAGACGCGTAAAAACGTAAACAATCTTCGTTCGCCGGTTCCCGACTCGCGAGGTAACATAAGACGCCATTACAAATGTGTACAAGCTCTGCCACTATGGTTCTGTAAGAGTGTTTGTTCATTCAGTGGCGAGAATAGTTTCCATAGTTTGAGTGGCCAAAGGGATTATATTTGCTATTTTATATTTGCATTGCCTGACAAGATGCCCAGTACATTTTGCATTACACAAACAATGAAATGTTTTGAGTGAACAACCTATTGACAATATAGCTTGTGTGAACCAGCAGAAAGTCCATAGCTTGTGTGGACAAGCAGATCAAATATGTAGTTTGTGTGGACAAGCAGAAAGTTTGTAGCTTGTGTCATGTGTCGACAAGGTCGAAAAGTTAATCGCTTGTGTCGACAAGAGCGGAAAGTTCATATTTTGTGCGGACGACAAGAGTGGAAAATCTATGGCTTGTGTGGACAAGAGCGGATAGTCAATTTTCTGTGTGGACAAGAGCGGATAGTCTATAGCTTGTGTGTACAAGAGCGGAAAGTCAATATTTTGTGTGGACAAGAGCGGAAAGTCTATATCAATGTTGGTGTGGTTCTGCCACACCCACTTAGAAGTTGGTGTGCATTGGCCACACCTGCCATGCTACATTCTCCACCCGTGGTGGCGTTGAAGTGTTGTTACATGCACACATCCCCATAAATGTACTTATGCATAAATAAATGTGATCTACCTACCCATAAATCTGTTTATAGGAATGTCTTCAGCGGTGTGTGAATAGTGAATGTAAATAAATGTGTTCATGCACGTTATGCAGTAAATATTGCAGCCACCGGTAAGGGCCACCCATCAACAGTTGGGCCTTTTGAAGAGGATTGTGCATTATTTTCAATGGGAAATCAAATGAAAATTAATAAAGTTGTAGCCAATGTTTTTGGGAAACCGACCTTAGCTTACTCTTAAGCAAAAAACACTTTGTCACATATTTGCTGATATATCGCATGAACACTGACCAGCCACCCATCAACACATTCAAGCATCTATTGGCAATTTGAATGTGAAATCAGTTCACAATTGGCAAAGATAATTACTTTAAACTGTTACCACACCAGAATGTATATGAATGTATATTGTATACCAGAATGTATACAGAATGTATATGTAAAGTGTTCATAAAGATTCTCTAATTTTGGAGCTTTTACATGGATGTCTATCGCAGGCTCTGACGTCATCGGCGCTATTTTTAGAGCACTCTATTTTTGGAGCATTTCCCTACAGTGTCCCCAACTGATATTGGAGAACAAAGCATGAACGATGCCCCCCCAAAAAATCAAAGCAATATCTATATTTTTGACTGACTTATGTCTCCCAAGGCCTTGTGTCTCCCAAAATATACCAGCCTGCTCCTTAACTTAGTTGTGATTCCTAAACAAGCGGACCAAATCGATACCTTTCGGTGGCAGGCGGACGGTTCAAATAGCGAAAACGAGGTGCGGTGGAAATCACAGTGGAGTACCTACTTAATTGACGTAAGCGAAAACGTTCAGGGAAATTTGTCCTTTTAAAATATGCCCAAATATTGCCCAACGGTTTTTGCGTGAAGCTCAGCAACTAGGTCGTTTTGGAAGTTAATAATTTCAGATTCTAGAGGTTTTCTCAGTACACCCGACAATCTGGCTATCTCATTTAAAAACTAATGTTAAAGGTGCTATATTCCCTCAAATGTTAATCAAGAGAATTCTGTCAGGTGCGCCATGGAGTTTATCATCGGTTATAATACTTTCTGTTCCGCCATTGTGTGCTTCGAATGGCAGATTTGCCGCCATTTTTATTCCTTGTCTATATATTTGAATATTAAAAAATGTAATTAATTTATATGTCGTATATTATCAAATACATTTTCTGTCAAAACGCTTTCGAGCAGAAATGGAATAAACTAAAATATTTTGCTCCAGAACACACACACATAAAACTACCCTAAATTACTATACTAAATTGTATGCATGCTCTTTAACACTGAATTTGTATAATAAGTATGTAACACCCAATCGTACAATATTGACAGCAGGGCTCATGCCAGCATGCATGCATACCGCATATTACACTTCATCAAAAAGAGAACTGGAAACCAGTGGCGTAGCCAAGGGGAAGGAGCCATGCCCCTCCCCCACTAAAGACCAGGCGGGCCCCCTCTGTCGACCGAGCGAGGGCCCCCTGGGGCCGAAGACCCCAGTGTTTTGGACGGTGACAGGCGCCCGCCAAACGCCTTATGCGGCATAACAATTAAAAAAAAACAAAAAAACACGAACATTACAAAGTTGTACCACGAATAATAGAACGGTTCAGTTCAACGTTAATGGATGGACGATTCGTATTAATTTATGCATAAAATCACCCATAACGTGTAGATGAGAAGCATTTTAATGATCATTCCTAATTTACTATTAATAATGTAAGTATCGATATATTCACATATATTTATAAGCAGCATCATGCCTAAAGGGAAGGTTTCATCTTTGTATTATGGGGTTTGGAACTGAGACAGTCATTATCTTTGGCAGCTATTGACATTACTAGGACCATTCACAAAACTTAGTCTCTACAAAACTACAAAAGTATCTACAAAACTTATCTGTTTTTAAGCAATTTAGTTTTGAACTTGTAAAATGGGGCAAGGGGCCTATGTATCACTGATTGGGTATTTCTCTAACCTTGGCTGGATTCAGGATTACGTACTGCGAGTGCGATATAAGCAACGCGTCTTAGTTTGAATTTAAGAGGACAGAAATATCTGAACATGTACCATATGTCATTTGGCAGCGTAATGGTTTTCTCTATGACTCACAATAGCTCAATAATGACGTTAGTAATCCAAATTTCAAAAAAACGTATTTTTATAAAGTTAGGTGACTTTTTAGAAACAAATATAACTATCTTGTTCAGCAGCACTGTTACTTACACCATATTTTCGACTTCAGCGGGGGTATATTTGACAACTCTCAAAAAGGTGAAATATTCCCTTTAAGTTGATGATGCCAGCCAAGCCAAGAGAGGGAAGGATTAACCTGGGAGGCAGCGGTCGTCTGTGATGTGGCATTGTGCGGCAAATAATAGCATTGGAATTTGGATCCCTCCGTCATTCTGGCTGATGTGAGACCCGAGATAAAATTATTTATTGAACTGAACTACAGTCTACATTAGTAAGTGGGAAGTGCAGAACACAGATAAAGATTACACCCTGGCTTCACCCGAATTGTACTTTGGATAAGAAATCATCCGCGCAAGCCATTGGGTCACTTTTAGACGGTTGGCTAAATATCAAGTGACGAAATATGAAATGACAAGCTCCCGGGAGTCCAAATATCGAGTAAAACAGTGTCGACAGGTAAAGCTTGGAAATATGACAGAATCTTGCATGACAAATTAGGAATACCTATATGCCATCACTCATATTGACAAATGATACATTCATAATTTGTTATCATTTTTTGTCGAGTTGATAGGGTTTCTGGATCATGGGCGTAGGAGCCGGGGGGGCAGGGGGGGGGGGTCAGGTGCCATCGCCCCACATTTTCGATTTTAACATTACGCCTATGGACGTTTGCATGGAAAGAATCGACTTCAAAATGCCGTTTGCCCCCCCCCCCCCAACTTCTAATGAGTTCCTACGCCCCTGTATCTGATCATTCGATATTTTTCCCTTCGATGTTTTGAAATTTACTGTTTTCCTACTCGAAATTTTACGACTTTGATGCGCGCTGCTTTTCATATTTTGGGACTCAATATTTTGTAATACGATATTCAGCTATGCAAATTGAGTGGCTTAACCCGACAGTCACTGGGGTATTTTCTGTAACACGACTCACAGGAAAGGGAGGGGGACTTTTTAGCCCACACTTGTATCTTCAGAACCAATAAGACGATCGCGCTTAATCAAACGGCAATCGATAAACCAGGAAATTGTGTTGATGTCAAATTAATACGTTACCTTAGAAGTCACTGGTGACGTCACAGGTCAGGTCAAAGGTAAAAATCGAGCTATTGAGTTTATGGGCCATGCTTTCTATTCAAAGCCTTTGGCTGCAACGATAAATCATGATCACTCAGAGTGCTCTAAAAGGTATGACACATATCCCGCATGAGCTTAACGGGGATTGTTGGCAAAGTTCAAGATCAGGGTCACATATATAGATAAGATCATATAGATATGTTAAGATATAAATAAGATCACATATAGTCACTATGCCAAAAAATATACGAAAGTCATGCTAACACATGTTTTATAGACTATTTTACGTGTAGAACTTGACATTGATACTCATTTTACCACCCGACGTAAGGTACGTGAAGTAATCGTCAAGCAAAGGTAAATTCAGGTAAAAAGGTCAACATTTTTATTTGATAAATATAATATAAATATAAATAATACATTTTTCTGGACGGTTTTGTCTCTGAAATACTCTGCTGTCATTTATTTGACCATATCTAGTCAAAAATGAAATTTCAAAATTTGACGCCATGAATTAGGTACTCATACCTTAGATGTCATCACTCAGCTAAAAGTAGTGATATCATTGTGAAACGGTATGATAGTTGCTTATGTATAGACCTTAGACATATATTCCTTTTTAATATCTTTTTAAGTCCTAATTTTTTATCATTGTTCTTTCAGTTAGTTTCTGCATTTTTTGGGGACTATTTTTTCGACAATTCGAGATTGCCATGTTGTAGTCTGTGACATTTGCTATCTTCTCACGTTTTTTAATTCCATTGTGTCTAGTAGTAGTATATTGCATTTGTACGGTCTCTTAAAGTTAAGCTGATTTTAATGTCAAAATTGGGGAAAATGTTTAAAACGTCGCTATATCTCAAACAAAATATGACAAAATGTGATTTTTTCGAAAATAAGGTGTAAGAAGTTTCCTGGACAGGTACTAGAAGTTTGGCGTTGATAGCTACATTCGTTCGTGATATATTATATGTTAGATCTAAAAAAGCCTGTGTAAAAAAGCCTGTTTCTCTGACCAGCGGGTTAAAAACTTGTGGTCCGACATTTTACGCACTTAAAGGGAATATAGCACCTTTAACATTAGTTTTTAACTGAGATAGCCAAATTGTCGGGTGTGCTGAGAAACCCCCCAAATCCAAAATTTTCCCCTCCAAAGCGACCTAGTTGCTGAGTTTCAACGCAAAAACCGTTGGTCATATGTGGTCATATTTCAACGTCACAAATCCCGTGACGTTTCGCATACGTCATCAGTAGTTACTCCACTGTGATTGCCACCGCACTTCACTTTTTGAACCGTCCGCCCAGTATTTCAGTTACCTTGCGTCCGCCCCGACCGCCACCGACGGTCGGTCAGGCGCTCGGCACACTAGTGGTTCACGTATGCGTGCCCCCACGTCCC
>VOPJ01006651.1:0-89482 GCA_014673585.1 Semibalanus balanoides | reverse complement strand
CCCCCCCCCCCCCCCTGGATCCGCCAATGCATCGAATACATATTACCAACCGCCTGTGATGCATCGATCTCAGTTCTACAAGCGGTAAAGCACTGTGAAGGGATTTCTTCAATATGGTAGCGCTTACTTCGCGACACTAGCGCCACTTATTTTATCTGGCAGCTTCTGCGCCGTCAGGTCTCTGTTGCGCCGAGTTTGTAGACCAGTCCCTTTTCGATCACCACCGACGTCGGACCGCCGTGCTCCTGCATTTTCTCTAGTAAAATAACACCTCCAAAGTAAGTTTTTAGTATGTTTCTATATTAATTTTGGTGACAACTAATAACAATGCTGGTTAACATGTTAGTTTATGCTATTAGCCGGCTTCAGTCCGATATGACAATGATCGATGTTTCACTGCGGTTCTCGGCCGGTTCCTGGACCGTGTTATGGGAATTATTAACGTTTTTAGATGCTGATCATTTTAATTTCATAGTGTTAGTTATCCTTTTCACTTTGGCAAAATCTCAGACATTTTCCTTGTAGCCTTTGATGTAATTACACTTAAAGGAAATAGTTCACCTTGGATTATTTTGTTAAAAACACAATTTGATTATATTTTCAAATACAACTTCTTTTCATAATGTCAAAAATAGCCATACATCGCGCCGATTCAGGACAGAAAAACGTAAATTATTAATTTCATCAAAACTATGTGCATACTCTGCAACGTCAAACGCAGCTCAGCCAATCAGATTTGAATGCATAGTCGCGTAAGATTAGGTACCTACTATACAGCCTCTGCCCAGGCGTGTGAGGCCTACAATCCTTCGACAAAAAGTTAAACGTATTTGGCTGGAGAGCCCTTTCAGCCTAGAAAACTTGCAGCTAGGGTTTTTTCAACTCTGGCTACAAAACTGCTATCTCAGTTCAACACCCATGTTGAAGGTGAACTATTTCCTTTAGGGGCTTGAAATGATATTCATTTTGTTTTTACAAACTCTTGGTTTAGCCTATATTGTTTTTGGTCTGGTAATTTTCCATTCATATGTTTTAGTTTGCTTGTTTCCTGCAATTAGTTTGTTTTTTAAAGTCGTGTTACTTTAATTACCTGCATATTATTTCTGCGGTTAATAATTTATACTCCAGTTTCTGGCTCTAGTTCCAATTTTGCAATTTACATTACTTGAATTACATAACATCACTGCAGTTGATAAGCATTTATCATTTAGTTGCTGGCTCTGCCTATTTTTTCATGCTGAGCAGGCGAAGCCTGTCAGAGGCACAGTACCAAAAGATTTGTCTGATAACACCTGTTACTGGGAATCGCCTGTGGGTGATTATTAGCTAAATAAATATTTAAATTAAAAACAAATTGACAAGTTATTATTGATAACATTTCCCTTAGCACACTTAGGCCCCACAGAAAATGGCCTGTCTCCAAAAGTGTAATTTTCCCCAATACCATTTATATAGGGCTGAATCAAAATATTGACACATCAAAAATTTATTATTTGGGCCACAACTGGCAATGGCATATGCTGTTCACTAAGCATGCTACCTATATAAATGACAGGAGGGTCATTGCATTAATTATGTTTTTCACAGCCACAGCCACACATTATTATTATCATTAATGTATCAGTGTTAAACAATAATTCTGCATTTTGTAATACTCTAACATTGTTAACAAAAAGGATTGACTTTGAATAATGAGGCACCTAGTGGTTTTGGGGAATACCTATATCTGAATGACACTTTATTGTTAACACTTAGGTGAAAATAAATTTGGTCCTCATTGTTCCTATGAACATGTCATGCTTACTTAATCACCTTGAGGTCTTTGGTTCTAGCTGTTAGTTCTAGTTGATGAATAACTGTTGTTATTATTATCATTAATGTATCAGTGTTTTTACATCATTATGTGACCAGATTCATTACTTTGAAAACTGAATTATTTTGGAAGGTGAAATGAACATTACTTATTGCATATACAATTAACAAATATATTTGAATTGACTATATGCAGTTATTCCACCACAAAGGAGTATAACAAACTTCCAAAAGGGAATTTGCAAATAGATACTGTAAGTGCCAGTTTTTAAACTTAAAAGCAGCTTTGGTCCTTATGGTATTGCAACTTTGAACATGAGAACATGCATGTAGCTTTTGATTTTATCACGGCATTTAGCCAGAAATTAATGGTTACACCCCATTGTATAGTAAACTGGAGACATCTGAATTACAATAATTCTGTCCACATTGTGCACAACACATGCTTTTGTCCTGGACAACTATTGCTTGATGTGCTCCATATTCGTGTTCTGTTCTATGACGTGATAACCCACTCATACTTGTATTTGTTATCTCGGATTATATTTTCTAATAGCATCCTTCATTTCAGATGAGTGGCCGAGCGATGAAATACCCGTACACCCTCTCTGCCAAGCTCGCCCAGTTTCCCTGGGGCATGTACTGGAAGAACGCCTGGGTGTTCCGGTACGGCGCGTTCGCGTCCGCCATCACCTTCCCCATCTTCGTCATGATCCAGAACGCCGTCTACTCGCCGTCCAACGTGCAGAAGTGGACCGAGATCCGGAAGAAGGAGCTGGAGCACCACTAGCGGGAGGCGGCTGGCAGTCGGGTGGGGTTGTAAGTGTTTATGTGGATCACATCATGTAACTCGCTGAACTGTGAGGAATACAGTGGAGTATGGCCAAGTGGGACAACTTATGCTGGTTTTGATTGTGGGATCGCATTCGCGTGAGTGGAGTTGAACGTAGGCGCGCCTTTAAACTGAATGGGCGAGCGAGACAGCTGATCGGCCGTAACTCCGGACACCTAAGGGAAGACGGTTTAATTTGTGGCACTGGTGCAAAATGCTTTTGCACCAGTGTTGCACACCAGCGGCGGTAGAATTAACATTTTAACTAAGACAGGAGATTTGCAATAAGAGGTTGAGTCTCATATTCTTGCTGCTTACCTTGAGGTTGGTCTACGGGGTTCGTTGGCGCGATAGCTTTGTCTGAAGATTGAATTATATTTGCTTGGAATTGCTTGCACAAGTCATAATTATCGTAAAATTCAGCGTGTATTGGCAGCACACTCGTCGTTACTAGAAGTGGGCCTACTTACATCGCTTATTTGGGGTTATTGACACTGGTCTATAGAACATGATTTTCTGAATTTAACCATGACTTCATTTCTCCAGATTCATCCTAGTTGCTGAGATATTCCAAAGACTCCAGGAACGTATTGGGATCACAAAATTATAGGGTAGACTCCAGAGGGCTTCTGCTACTAGAGGCATTGCTTGTATCGATTCAACTGCTAGCGTATCGTTAGCGCCGGCCAATAGCGATTCGACATAACAGCTCGTGCGCGCTAACAGCAGCAGCCAAACAGTACCGTCTGTCCTACTCGTCGCACCTACTTGATGTCCTTTTTTCGACGAAGATATCAGTTTAGAGCAACGAAACTTGCACATATCCAAATGTCACATCGACAAGAGCATGCTGTGCAAAACTTATCTCTATCTTGCATGATGCGACCATAATTTAATTGTCTTGGGGGCACTGCATTACATCTTCCCTCTGATTATAGTGACAATCGTTTTATCGATATCGAAACAAAAATAATGAGTGCAAATTCAACTGAGGGGCTCTAGATGTGAATTTTATCGTATCTAACAAACGAATAGCTTCTGACCGTAATAAATCCATCTGTGTCATAGGGTAACGTCATTTAACTTTTACGGCCCAAAGTCGAGCCAGAGCCACTGTTGCTGTTTTGATGACAAAAACTAAGATTTTTGACAATATAATAAACTGCATACGCATGTTAATTTGAAGTTCACTGACGGAATGGTGATGTTGAATTTGCAGAATTCAAAAGAAAATTACAGTCCGCAAAGAAGTGATTCAAAACAGTGAGGAGGCGACTCTAATTTTACGAATGATTGCCAATCATTGAAAGTGCAATTTCATTTTTGATCTAATGGGTGGAGTTTCGGGAACCAGACTTTGCAGGTGAAATCGGACACGCTTAATCTACCGATATACACCACAAATTATATATTGGCCTGCGAGGTGGCACTCTCCCTTAAAGTATGCGTATGTTTAAAAAAAACGTTGACTTCTGACTGGAGGCCCTTATAAAAACTCAAGTCCGAATCTTTTGAATGGATGGATTGAGGACGGGACCCGCCCGCTAAGCAGAGCTTGTTGTGCAGGCCCCGACCCCAGCCATCCGATAGAGCAATGCCTGGTGGGCAGCCAACAGAATTGAGAGACGGAAGATTGACGTGCCCGACATACCTGGACACGGTCCGCCCCACTCACTGACGTCACCTGGCCTTGAGTGCGACCGCTGCCACCGGCCGCAGGCCATCCCAGTCAGGAGCATCTTAGTGGGTCAAATTATTTCCTGTGCTAAGATGCAATTTGTCACTCTTACCACACATTCAGTGGAATCGAATGGAGAACTTCATGAGGATATTTACCACTTCCCTGCCTTTTCCGACTGTTGGGTAACGAAGTTGCACCCACAATCCAGAAACGATGTAACGTGATTAACTCATCCTGTTTCGCCAGCTCCCTGTTTCTCGCTGGGCGCTCTGTGCGTTCGGAGATTATTGAGGTAATCTGACCAAGATATGGTAGATGCAATCTACATAATTAATGAAGTTAAGAAGCAGCAATATTTAGTTAAAAGTGGCAAGAAACTGTCATTTAGGTACTAAAACTTCGGTAATAATCGTGATCTCCGAGCTTATGCAGACTTAGTGTTTCTATGTAGACTTCTACGGGGAAGTTGTGCGGCAGTTGCTGGAAGTGAACTTCCTTAGCCAGTGAAGAATAACCACGAATATTTTTTTGCAAAGGTACTGAATTTTAATCTCATGACGGTACGGTACTAGCCATTTGAAATTGCAATCTGCATGAAGGAAGTGAGCTAAGTGGTCTCTGTAAGTTAAAGGGATTATACGGGTTTTTCCCAGAATAATTGAGTTACATAGTAAAACGTACTTATAAAGTGGTAGAAGGCCCAACGGTTTACCAACATTTTTCTGGAAATGCATCTTCTTTACGTAAGGACAGTTTCAAAGTGTTCGGGTGATGCCACCACGTAAATTTTGCAGTAACTTGCTGAGGTATAGACAGCCTCTCTACCTAACGCCCGGGCCCATGCGCCGCCCCAAGGATGAGATAATTACAAAGTGGTGGACAGCTAATCCCGATCAAAAGTACTCGTTATAAGATACAAGTCTTGAAAAAGTCAAAGTTTTAAAACGCTTTGATAATTGGGCTGAAATAATGGATTAAATGAGCAAAAGGTCACTCTCATATGTCTTAAAACGTGTTTTAAGCACATACAACTGCAAAAAGGAGTGCATTTCCTTTCAAGGACGGAAACCGTATAGACATCCCTTTAAGGGAGTGTGCCTAACCTCTTTTGAATGTCAAATATATTTTTATTATGGTAAGAAGCTATTGGTTTGATCATTGGTTACGATAAAATTCACATCTGGGGCCCCTTCAGTTGATTTTTTACTTATATTCTGTTTTGCATTTATTTTGTTTCAAAACTCATAAACCATCGCCACTATAAACAAAGTAACGAAGATGTTACCTATAATGGCGCACCAAAGACGATAAACAAACCCATACGAACAATGTATGGGTTTGTTCATAGTTATCGAGGCTCTGTTCGGCAGCTGCTATCAGCACTCACGAGTTGTTTTCTATTGGCCAGCGCTAACAATATATGCTAGCGTTGTAATTTAAAAGCAATGATTCTAGTAGCGAAAGCTCTCTGGCGAATATTTATAATTGTGTTCCGCCGGAATGATTTTGGCGAATTTGGAATATCTAAGCAACCATAGTGAATCTGGGGAAGTGAAGTACATGGCTAAATTCAGAAAAAATCTGTTCTACGGACTAGCGTCAACAACTCCACATGACCAATGTAAGTAGGCACACTCCCTTTAATAAATCCGCCACGGTTAGTAGTCTAGTATGCTAGCGTTGGTTATCACTCATCGGACATATTAGTTGTGAAATGCAGCAGCTTTTTACCGTAATTTGATGGGAGGGCAGCCCATAGCCTAAGGGGCGTAAAAGGCTGTGCAGCACAGGCTCAGTACAATGGACAGCAGCTGTCCGTGTCATTATTGCCATGGACAATGCCGCCTTGTCAGTGTCGGCTCCAGTCGGTATGTTTACCCCGGACCTGCGTTAGTCTCGGTCCGTTCGTACCAGCGGCTCTGGACTCGCCGAGCATCGATACCGCGCTACACAGCGTGGCGGCGAGCTGCCACAGGGAACAGCCAACTGACCTGTCACAGGAAACAGCCACTGACCTGTCACAGGGAACAGCCAACTGACCTGTCACAGGGAACAGCCAACTGACGCTGTCACAGGGGAACAGCCAACATGAACCCTGTCACAGGGGAACAGGTGACCCCGTCAACAGGGCGGCGTTGACGGCCCACCAACTGAACCTGTCACAGGGAACAGCCATACTGACCTGTCACAGGGAACAGACCAACGAACCTGCAACAAGAGAACAGCCAACTGACCTGTCAAACAGGGAACAGCCAACTGACCGTCCACAAGGGAACAGCCAAACTGACATAGCCGCAGGGAACAGCCAACTGACCTGTTCAAGGAACACCAACCTGACCCTGTCAACAGGAAACAGCCAACTTGACATTACCGCAGGGACAGCCAAGGCTGACTAACCCACAGGGAACAGGTGACCCTGAACAGGGCGGCGTTTGACCCCCACCAAACTGACCTGTCACAGAGAACAGCCAACCTGACCTGGATCACAGGGAACAAGGTGACCCTGTCACAGGGCGGCGTTGACCCCACCAACTGACCTGTCACAGGGAACAGCCAACTGACCTGTCACAGGGAACAGGTGACTGGCCTACCACAGGGAACAGGTGACCCTGTCACAGGGCGGCGTTGACCCCACCAACTGACCTGTCACAGGAAACAGGTGACTGACCTACCACAGGGTCACAGGGCGGCGTTGACCTCACCAACTGACCTGTCACAGGGCGGCGGGAACCTCTGTGCGCTGGAGACGACTGTGGTCAGCGCCAGCACCGCTAACTGCATCACGCGCGGCGTCATCTGTAACGAGACGAGAGAAGGACTCGGTGTCATTACCGCACGACACTCAGCGGCCGTCCGCCTCTGTAGATGCATTTGCTATGCACTCGAGACGCGCGGGGGAGGGTCGATACACCCCCCCCTCCACACACTACCTAAGTCGATGTGTTGTGTATGTGTGGTGTTGCGTAGTGCGTGTGCGTGTGCGTGTTGTGGAGTGTGTGTTTGTGTTGTGTGTTTAGGTGTGTGTGGGATGTGTGTGTGGTGTCTCGTCTGCGTCTGCGTCTGTGTGTGTGTGTGTGTGTGTGTGTGTGTGTGTGTGTGTGTGTGTGTGTGTGTGTGTGTGTGTTGGTCGTCTGATGGGCGGCCGGGGAGCCAGCCGTGCGGTGCTGCGGTCGATCTCCGGGGTCTGTCGACACGGCCGCTCCCCGGGGTCGAGAGTCGCCGAGTCGGGGGTCACCTCGCACCGCTCGGAGATCGGGGTAAATCGGGAGCCGGCAGCACGCCCGGCTGACCACCGTATTGATCCACTACGCCGGCATCCGTGGCACGAGCGGCTGACGTTAGTGAGCGGTGTCTCGGCCGCCGCAACAGGCACGCGGAACGATCCGCCGCGCGTCATCGGCACACGACGCCGCTCTGCTGCTCCGGCTGCCCGGGGCCGCTCCCGGTCCTGCTCTGAGGCTGCCCGGCTGCCGTTGTTGCGCTCGTCCCGGAAGCGTGGCCAGGTCGGCGGCGGCGGCGGCGGCCCGGGCCGGCACCTGCTCCACCACCTCGTCCCTCGCCGGCCGTAACTCTGCCGGCAGGGTCCACTGGCCGCAGCCGGCCGCTGAACGGTCCGTGACCGCAATACCGTGCCGGGCCTCTCGCTCTCGCTCTCGCTCTCGCTCTCGCTCTCGCTCTCGCTCTCGCTCTCGCTCTCGCTCTCGCTCTCGCTCTCGCTCATCGCCTCGCTCTCGCTCTCGCTCTCGCCTCTCGGGCTCTCGCTCTCGCTCTCGCTCTCGCTCTCCTCGTTCGCTCGTCGCTCGTCGCTCTCAAAGCTCTCGCTCCTGCTCTCGCTCTCGCTCTCGCTCTCGGCTCTCGCTCCGCTCTTCGCCTCGGCTCTCGCTCTCGCTCTCAGCTCTCGCTCTCGCGTCTCAGCTACTCGGGCTCTCGCTCTCGCTCTCGCTCTCGCTCATCGCTCTTGGCTCTCGCTTCTCGCTCTCGTGGCGCTCGCTCTCGCGCGGCTCGCTCTCACGTGGCGCTCTCCCTCGCGCTCTCTTCTCGTCTCCTTTCCTCTCGTCGTCGTCATCTCGTCCTCCTCTCTCTTCTCTCTTCTCTCTCTCACTCGTCTTATCTCTTCTCTCTCTCTCTCTCTCCTTCTCTCTCGTCTCGTCTCTCTCTCTCTCTCTATCTTCTCTCTCTCTCTCTCTCTCAGTCCTCTCTTCTCTCTCTCTCTCTCTTCTCTCTCTCTCTCTCTCTCTCTCTCTCTCTCTCTCTCTCTCTCTCTCTCTCTCTCTCTCTCTCTCGTCCTCTTTCTTTCCCCACCTGACCCTCTTCCTCTCCCCAGCAGACTATTTTCGTCTTCCCCGTCGGTCCTCTCTCCTGCCGGCTCTGTCTCCCTCTCTCCCTTGTTGATGCTCTCCCCTTGTTGGCGCGGATGCGCACCATATTGATGACCGCAGAGCCACTTGGCTTCGTTGAAGTGATTTATCCGACAGCGACAGTTGAAGTCGCGGCGTCACAAGACCGAGTCGTCTTGACGCCTTCTATCTTACAGACTCACGAGCTGCCCCTGCCGGCTTGGGGCGGCAACTCGTGGTCTTGGCGAACATTTGCAGTCGCTCGTTCCGATGCGGCCGTGCCCGAGTATCGTACGTCTGCAACACGGCCCCGGGAGTCAAATGCTCGGCACGATTGCGCCGAGCGGCCCCGGCTTAAGTGGATGACGCCGCCGGGAGACGGCTGTAAGCCGATTGGTGATCGGCCGCGCTCTCAGCTCTGACGGCGAACTACGGAGCTGGTCCAACTCAGCTCCGGCGAGCTTCAGAGCTGGCCCAGCTCAGTCCCGGCCGGTCACCTCGCACAGTTCAGCTCCGGCGGCTTCAAGAAGCTGGCCAGCTCAGCCCCGGACCCGGTCACCTCGCACCCAGTTCAGATCCCGGCCGAGCTTCCAGCTGCCCCCCTCAGCCCAGGCCGGTCACCTCGCACAGTTCAAGATCCGCGAGCCTTTTCAAGAAAGCTGGGCCCAGCTCAGCCCCGGCCGGCCCCAACTCCGCACAGTTCAGATCCGGCCAAGCTTCAGAGCCTGGCCCCAAGCTCCAGCTCCCGGTGGTCCACCTCCCGTAACAGTTCAGAATCCGGCGAGACTCAGAGCTGGCCCCAGCTCAGTCCGGCCGGTCACGGCGTCGACAGTTCAGAATCCGGCGAGCTCGAGAGCTGAGCCCAGCTCAGTCCCGGCCGTCCGGCTCTGACAGTTGTCAGCTCCCGCGGCTTCAGAGCTGGCCCCAGCCAGTCCCGGCCGTCACGGCGTCTGACAGGTTCAGTTTCCGCGAAGCGTTCAGAGCTGGCCCAGCTGTCAGTCCCGGCCGGGTCACCTGCCGCACAGTTCAGATCCGGCGAGCTCAGAGCTGGCCCCAGCTCAAGTCCCCGGCCGTCGAACGGCTTCGAACATGTGCTGCTGACCACTCACCAATGACGGATTCATGGCCGCTGCTACCCGACCCGTCCTTCTGTTACACACACTAAACGCTTTCCGTGAGGAGGTCAATCTGGTGTTTTCTCCAGGAGCGTGTGGCCGGCGCTCTGGCCCAGTTGGCGTGTGTTGCTGCAGTGCAGTAATTACCGAGCGGAGATGGCCGCCGGCGCTGGTCGGGCGGTGGTTACAGGGCGGTGGTTACAGGCCGCGATGACTGTCCCTTTCCGTGCGCGGGACCGGCGCCGGCGGGGGCGGGGCGGCTCATTTCGTCACCAGCAGCTGAAGACAGCGCCGGCCTGACGTAAGCCGTAACCAGGCAGCGAGCCAGGGTGATGGCAGCGGCGGTCAGGTGGCAGGGGGGACCGTAATGTCACGAGCAACCGCCCCTAAGTCCGGGGTCACAGACCACGCCCCCTCAGCAGACCCCAGACCACGCCCCCTCAGCAGACCCCAGACTACGCCCCTGATCATTAGCAGCTCCTTGGGCCAGGGATCATAACGGCGTCAGTGTGACCCCAATATGGTAGTCTGGGCAGCAGCTATGAACGTAATGTTAATCGAAAGGCAACCACCCTCATCTCCGGATTACCTGACCCCCCCCCCCCCCGTCAGCAGCCCCAGACCGCGACCACACCCCTCGGCAGCTCCTCGAACGATGGATCAGACTGGGACTAGGCACCCGATCCGGACCATGGATCAGACTGGGACTATAGGCACCCGATCCGGAACATGGATCAGACTGGGACTATAGGCACCCGATCCGGATCATGGATCAGACTGGGACTATAGGCACCCGATCCGGACCATGGATCAGACTGGGACTAGGCACCCGATCCGGACCATGGATCAGACTGAGACTATAGGCACCCGATCCGGACCATGGATCAGACTGGGACTAGGCACCCGATCGGGACCATGGATTCCATACTGAGGGACCTATAGGTCCACCACCGATCCGGAGACCGACTGATTTCATACCTGGGAACTAGGCCACCGACCCGGACAATGGATTCGACGGGACTAATAGGCACCCGAATCGGGGACCATGAATCAGACTGGGAACTATAGGCACCCGATCGGACCCAAAGGATCAATACTGGAGACAAGGCACCCGATCGACCATGGAGATCATACTGGAAACTAGGCAACCCCGAATCGGCCGGATCAGACTGGGACTAGGCACCCGATCCGGACCATGGATCAGACTGGGACTAGGCACCCGATCCGGACCATGGATCAGACTGGGACTAGGCACCCGATCCGGACCATGGATCAGACTGGGACTAGGCACCCGATCGGGACCATGGAGCGGACCACGGCAGGCGGCGGCAGCCCCCGGACCGCGGACCAGGGACCACAGCTATAACGGTCACAGCTGGACATCTGGTAGCGGGCCGGTTTTGATCTAAGTTACGATCCTGAGTTATGCGGCAGGCAGGGATGAGCGGCGCGATTCCGTTCGATCCTCGGTCGGCAGTCGCAGCACGCTGCACCCGGAGTGATTCGTCTGACACTCCGGCGGAGTGTCGGACGAATCAGGGCGGCACGGGACACGTGACCAGTGACCACGTCACATGGAAATGGACTCCGAGCTGCAGAGGAACGGCTCGCCATGGGCACGGCTGCTGCGACTGGTATGGTAGTCGCCCTAAAGACCAAACTGATACTGAACTGCCGCCCGAAACGGAATGGATGCAACGATTGTATCATACAATCGTGCAGTGAGAAATTAAACGAATTTGAATGTGGGTTTTAATCAAAAAGATCAACACATTCATATGGGGTTAATTGCGAAAGCAGAAACATTGTTTAAGGAGGTAGCCAATGCTTTACAGCAGCAGAATAATGTGTGTGATGTGTCTGAGGGTTTTGTGCTGGTGTGCGGTGCATTGTTTCGCCTCTGTCGCTGACTAGGCCTGCTGCAGGGCTGAGGGCACTGGTGTCTCGTTAGTCGTTCGGTCGATTGCAGCGGGTGCCCTCGACCCACCGAACAATATGCCTCCGTCTGACACGCTTGTTCAATAATGTTGGCAGCCGACAATCGATTATCGACTAATAGCGACCGACTAATGCTGCTCAGCCATTACCTGCCATCAGCGGTGTCGGGCCCCGCTGCTTCAGCTCTGTGCGAAGAAGCCGCTGCGAACGGCTTCTTCGCACAGACCATGTCTAACTTAGGATGGCAGTTGTCACGCAAACGGTCAATTAAAAGGCATTCATAAATCTGGTCAACAGCATTGATTTCACCTGATTCACGGCCAACGTGTGACGTTTCATATATTAACATAAGCCACAAACTGTAGGGCTGAGCCAAACAATATTCATTTTTCATAAGTTTGCCGCATTGCATTATGCTTCGAGTCAACGGAACCCACAATATGTAAATTATAGGTAAATGTGTTTGGATCTGGGCGTTCTTGCTGTAGGACGCTGCAGGTTTCAATCTTTCAGCCCTGCCGCAGAGTATTCCCGTGTGTTCCCGAGTGTTCCCGAATATTTGCACGGATTCACTGTTCAAACAGAAGTTCAATAACTTATAAATTATTGTAACATTTCAACATTGAATACCTACATTGAAAAAATATCCAGGCATGTCGTACTCTTAATAGTGGAGAGAAAAAAACACCGATCATGATTTCCGAAGGAAGGTAGGTACCTGCTTTTTTTTCTTTATAAAATTGTATTTTCGAAATAGAACAAAAACAAACGTTATTTCACTTTTAAATTAAGACTCGATCAATTGAATACCATGCATACGCCATACTCCATAACATAATACAGGAAAAATAAATCAAATATCAACATTTGCCTTTGATAAATAATGGAGCTGTTGATCCGCACTCGTTCAGCAATCAGCAGCGTAAAATCCGCTTGACACTGACACTGTAGGCATTTCCACCAGCTGCTTATAAAGCACAGGCCGGGACCAAGTGTAAGCTGAGCGTACCTACAGCTGCCGTGTACCAGAGCGACGGAACACCAGCCGTCAACCACTGCCGAGATCGTCGGAAACACTCAGCTGATTTCCTCATGATCCGCGGCGGCAATATACCAACCATTAGGCCAATTGCCGGGGTAACTGGATACCAAACAAGCCAACGAAATCAGAGTCCGGATACCGCCGGCTTCAGTTGTCATGATTCGATCGCTTCCCGACAGGACAGTCGACACTGCAGTTCAACTGCCAACTGGGCGTGTCTGTAGGTGTTTGAGACGGGAGGGTGTACTGGGAATGGGCTGGTGACATTCTCTTACATATGACATTCAAATGTCGCGCAAGGTAAATCACATTATTTGTTCAGTATGCCAGCAATAATTTATATAATCTAGCCTTGGATCAAGTGAGGGCATGACGACTTGAGACAGCTCATCACCGTCATCGACATCGGTGCACCGGTGTCGCTTTGTATACTTTAGGAGAGTCCCGGCACCCAATGATTTCAAATTGTAAAATCAGGCTTTGGATGAATAAGAATGAAAATTCGAATCTTATAAAATAGCACTGCCCCCCCCCCAATAATTTTCAGAAAATGGCTCCCCTCCACCTCAATATAACTCTCCAGGTTACATCATAGCGGTATTTTCCGACATAACGTCGGACATCAAATTACTTCAGAAGTCATTCGGTCTGACAGTGGGCCGCTGCGGCGCATTGACAGCACGGCGGCCCTGTACGGACCCGAGTTGACCGCGCCTACAAACTACAAAGCCGGCCTGTCGTGCCGCGTACGGCCGACACCGGACGACCGTGATGCAGGCAGCCCCGGTCCCGCCCGGCGGCTGTGACAACCATGGAGCCGTGACTCTCCGCTGGGCAGTCGACATATGACTCGGACGACGTGATGCAGGCAGCCCCGGTCGCCGCCCGGGCCCGCGGCTGTCGACAAGCCATCGCAGAGCCGTGACTTCCGCGGGCATCGACCCGGACGACCGTGATGCAGGTAGCCCCGGTGCGGCCGCCCGGCCCGGCGGGCTGTGACAACCATGCAGAGCGTGACTCCTCCGTGGGCAGTCGACACCACGGACGAGCCGCTGTTGATGCAGCGCAGCCCGGTCGGCCGTGCCGGCCACGGCGGCCTGTTGACCAACCAATTGGACATAGGGCACGAGCCGTTGACTCTCCCGCTGGGGCATCGACACCCCGCGAGAACCGTGATGCAGGCAGGAGCCCCGGCGCCGCCCGCGCCCGGCGGCTGTGTACAACCATGCAGAGCCGTGACTCTACCGCTGGGGCCAGTCGACACTACCCGGACGACCGTGATGCAGGCAGCCCCGTCGGGCCGCCGGCCCGGCGGCTGTGACAACCATGGCAGAGCCGTGACTCTCCCGCTGGGCAGTTGGCAGGCTGAATTAACGGCCCTGCGGCCGCATGCAAGACGGACGGAAACTAGCGTGCCGACAGACGCCGCACAGACCAGGCAGGGACGTCAGGCCAAGGGGGGGGAACGGGGGCCATGCCCCCTAAGGCGAATAAATTCACAACTAGATACGAATGAGATTCTCTGAAAACCCTCCGACCCTACCCCCCCCCCCCCCTCGCGGACGCAAGTATATGGGAGGAGCAAAATGTGATTTCACACTAGATGAATGAGATCTCCGCCCCCCTCGGTCAGCAAGCATAGCTGAGGAGCAAAATGTGAATTTTTTCCAACGTGCCCCCCCCCCCTGAGCAAAATCCTGTCTACGTGTCTATGACCTCGGTCGGCCTGCTACAGGCCGACCGAGGTCAAATTGAAATGTCCCCTGGGCCCCGGACTCAGGCGGCATTCTCCACAGTGAATTCTAAGAACTACTAAGAACATCTCCGATTTCTTATCTCCTTATCCCCGAGCTGATACATGCTACTTCGGTTGTCTGCTTAGGATGACGCGTAGAATGCATTAAGTACGTTTCATCGTTACGCTTATCCATCGCGCGATACTGACCCATCTAGAAACTATATATATAAAGATAGCGAGATTAAACGTTGCCTGATGTGTTTTCCGATCAAGCTGAAACCAAAAGCACTAGCCATGCATTATAACGCAGGCCATCAGTATAACGCGCTTCCGTCGAGGGGACAAAAACGTCGAAAACTTGCTGCGGCATACGCACAATGTAGAGCCGTATCGCCCCTCGCATGTCAATCCCACGCTACACTCGAGGCAGTGGCCCTAGCTACACTCGAGGCAGTGACAGTGGCTACACTCGAGCGTTGGCTCTAGCACACTCGAGGCAGTGGCTCTGGCGGCGATCGACCATCGCCTGTCAATCGCAAGCTACACTCAAGGCTGCGGCACTGGCGGCGGCTTTACGCGCACTTCAACTCTGAGGTACGACTGCCGCTAACCGGAAGCTTCGATTCCTCTTTCGATTGGATGATTTATATTGCATGGCGGGGACAACCGCTCGGTTAACCCTCGCCGTGCCGGCGGGGGGAGGGGGAGACGCCCCTAATGTTTTTCGAGGATAGCGGGAAAACGGCGGAGCGCAGCGCCGGCATTTTTGCACAGCTCTTGCCTGTTGGGGCATCAACTATCCACATTGTGTAAACGTTCTGACTTCGGGTCATCTCAAGTCAGGTCACCAGGCCAGGCTATTTGTTTTGTTTATTGGGGCTTAAGGGCGTCAGGCCAGGTTATGTGACTCATCTCTCCCCAAAATGTGGTCGTACCAAAGCCACAGTTTTTGGCCGATCGGTTTCAAACTTGCAGGATTTGATAATGTCATAAGTACCAACAATTCGAATTTCTCATTTTTCACAATTCGGTTATTTTTGTGACCTCCCAATAATAGGAAAATATTCCAATACTTTCTATTCAAAGGATACGCATGATATCAGTCCAACTCATTCTGGATCATGTTATAATGGGCCATCCCATGGTGATGATCCAGGTGCAATTTATGTTCGGTGACCCCTACAGGTTCAGCCGAGGTCATCTGAGGTAATCAACACATCGTCAATAAATCAAACAGAATGAAGATATATAAATGAAAACGGCACCAATTTATTTGTCTTGTCGAGACGCGTCTTCCATTATGCAACATGACCATAGGCGTACCCAAGGGGGGAGGGCAATTGCCCCCCCTGAAGGTCCGTGCGTGCCCCCTTGGCCAGTGAGCCCCCTTTGGAAATAGAGCCAGAAGAGTCCAATTTTCTCTCTAAAAACTAACGATGTCATTTTCCCAAAATTTCCTGACCAAAACCAATCCAATACCGAACAGGAGGCATTTTGGTTGACCAAATACTGACCGATTTTGGTTGAGACCAAAAATGTCCAAGATTTGACCGATTTTCAAATAGTATAGTGTATACCTACTTATATATACACACTGGCAAAAATAGTTTTGTTAACATCATAATTCATAAAATGCACATATACGGTTTCCAAAAAAATATCATTGTTAAAAAGGAACTAATTACATTTACAAAGCAAAATAGTGGGTGCCACAATCAAGACCAAAGACATTTCATTGAATTTCGAGCAAATTGTGTACCAATTTGCTGGATATAAATAAGAATGCGTAAAAATGCTTCACAAAAGTAAATTGTTTAAGATTAAGCTGACCGAAAAGTGTCCAAAAATGTATAAGCCTGACCGACCGATTACCAAATCGGCCACACAATTTTTTCGGTAGCCAAAATTTTGGTTACCGATTGACACCACTAAAAACCACGCGAAGCGTAGTCTTTAGAGTGTTTAGAGCACATCAGAAGCTCTTCAGAGGTTCTTCAGAGGTTTTTGAGGTTAAAGCACCCTCTAAGGCGACCAGAGTGCCACCTCAGGTGGCCAGAGTGTCTTCTCAGGTGGCAAGAGGGCCCCCTCAGGCGGTCAGAGTCGTACCAAGGGGGGGCAAAAGGATCCCCCTGAAAGTATGTGCGTGCCCCCTTGACCCATGTGCCCCCTTTGGAATAAGGGCCCGAAGGGCTATATTTCCAATATAAAGACCACGCAAAGCGTGGCCTTAAAGGAGTGTGCCTACCTTTTGAAATTCAAATATATTTTCTTACGGTAAGAAGCCAATGGTTTGATTATTGGTTACGATAAAATCACGGGCATTGGAGCCCTTTAGTTGATAATTTTTACTTATATTCTGCTTTTGCATTTGCTTTGTTTTCAAAAACTCATAAACGATCGTCACTATAAACAGAAGTAGCGAAGATGTTACCTATAATCGGCGCACATTAAAGACGATAAACAAACCCTTATGAGCAATGTATGGGGTTTGTTTACAGTGATCAAGGATCTGTTCGGCAGCTTTGTTATTCAAGTGCTCACGAGTTGTTTGCTATTGGCCAGAGCTAACAATATATGCACGTTGTAATTTAAGAGCAATGGCTTCTAGTGCGAGAAAGCTCTCTGGCGCCATGATAATTAAATTCCAGAATGTGATTGGCGACTATGAAATATCTAGCACTAAAAGTGAAATCCTGGGGAAATGAAGCATATGGCCTAAATTCAAGTAAAATCTGTTTCTACAGACCTAGCCGGTTCAACAACTTTCACACTGACCAATGTGAGTAGGCAGCACTCCCTTTAAAAGAATTCAGAACATCTTCAGTTATTTTTTTTTCCGAGGTGCTATAGGTCCAGAGTGCCCCCTACAGGCGGCTTCTGGGGTTTTCATGGATGCAGAGCAACCAAGGCCTTTGGAGCATCAACTGGAACTCACACATTGGCTAGTGCGGCCAGAAGACGCAGACAAGACCTTGCGACAGAGGGGGAACGCGCATCCAAGGGCCCCCTCACAAAAGCACCCCCCGCCCGCAAAATGTCGCGAAAAAATGCGGCGCTAAAAAACGCAAAAGAGGACTCGCCAGAGATCATTTTTAGTGAAAAAGGTCGGTCCATGGGGGCTACGTGCACCTGCCCTGCTAGTGCCTGTCAGTGCACCGAAATAGGGCCTGTTGCCCACGTGCTCTCGACCATTTCGCCGTATTTCGGCCGGCCTGGCCAATACGGCGAAGTTTTTTTTGGGATGTAATTTGGGGCCCTGAAAAAAACATGTTTAATTTATTTTCGAATATGTGGGCGGATCAAATCCCTTTTTTTAGTGGGGTTACCTTGTCCCCCGCCCGAATTGCCCCCGCCCCCCTGAAGCGAATCCTGGGTACGCCACTGAACATGACCTAATTGGATCCTCACTTGACCTTGACCTGAGGTCAAATTGTAAGCTGACTAACTGGTCAACATGAATATGCTTCGAGAAGCGCCTTGACAAGACGAACACGAATGCGTCAAAGCTTTAATCTGATTTTATTAGGGAAAAGGTTATTTGCAAAAACCTGTTTTATCTAAAATAACCTTTTTGACCTTCCATGACCTCTGGAACTTGAGCAGGGACGTAGCCAGGGGGCACGGGGACAAAATATGACCTTTGATGACCTCTGGTGACCTCAATAGCAAACCTATCTGGTAAACTGAGCCCCAAAAATGGCCCAAATAATAAAAAAGTAACGAGCTTTCAAAGGGTATTGTCGGTTTTTCTCTACGTCCCATAGGAGCCGAGTACGAAGCAGGCGTCAAAACGCTCCCCCGCCCCCCGGCACGGCGAAGGTGGCACTGAGTACCGGCACGGCGCTGATTAATGGCCTTGACTGACTCATCCCGTGGCCAGCGATAAGAAAGGTCTTATATGTCATGTCCGAACCGAACATCAATTCGGCGGCCCACAATCCCGCGGAATCCTGGTGATTCGCGATTGACATTTGTTGGCGACTGAAGAGGTACGGGCGAGCAGTTGAGTTGATGAGCTGTGGTCGGTTCGCGGTGAGCTGCCGGTTCCGTCAGCTCGCCACTGGGTCGACAGGTCGGCAGGGGGATATGTATGTCAGTGGTTGGGTGACAGCGCACTGGTCACGGTCAGCTGTCGATGCGGTCAGCGCTGGTGGTACATACATACGTGCAGCAGTGTGCTGTGCTGTGCGTGTGGAAAGTAAAAACACTACAACAGATCACCCCGTCACGCGCAGGTCCCAGCTGTGCCGGCACCAAGTTCTCGGCGTTCCCAGCCCTGATGTGCACCGGCGGCCCCGTGTGACCTTCACATCGCACTGCACAGTGTGAGTGCACACGTGCACAACAGACTGCTGTGTCACTGTGTATGGCGCTAACAATACTGAACAGGGTAGAAAGAGCAGGACTAGGTAGGAGCCGATCAGGATGGGAGTTGTATAGACGGACAAGGTATCATTCGCCACAGGGACTCATGAGATGATGAGACAACATAAACGACATGTGGACTACAAAAAACTCAATTACATAATTATACCAGACGGTGTAATTATTGTTGCTCCTGTTGGTGCCAGCCGAGAGCCCGGTACCGGGTACGTAGGGGACTGCAGCCGTCCCCATCACACTCACCAATGAGCGCGTCATCGCGTCTGAGACGGGGTGTCACCAGCGTGTCCGTCACCTGTCCACCCCTCCTGCTACACCGCCAACAGGTCTACTGCCGCGGCTGCCCGCCCCTCACCTGTTCACTCGGAGCCGCCGACCGGTCCACTCTCTGCCAGCTCGAGTACAGCCTCTGGCGCCGCCGCCGCCGCACGGCCGCCCGTCCTCTCCGCCGCTGCCGCCGCTGTCTGCGGGCCCGAGCGAGCATGCTGCTGGCAATCCTGCTGAAACGCTGCAGCTGTTGAGTCTGAAGCTTTGGCGAAGTCGAATGCACTGCAAGACTGAGCACTGCAGCAGAAGCTATGTCGGCTCGTCGGCTCTCGCTGAGGGCTACCTCACTGCACTGACTGACGCTCGGAGGCACGACCTATGTAGCGGGAGATATGGTGGAAGGGGACGGCCCCTGACCTGATGTGACGTCACTCGTGATCGAACACCGGAAGGAACCGGAAATACCCGGAGGCCGGAAGCCGGCGGTTTCGGAGCAAGTTTACGCAGCTTTCCGGAAATTGTCCGACGCTTGGTCAAACAAAGCATGTGGTGGCGTATTCGTAGAAAGCCGCATAAGAGCAGTCATATGTATGCTGTATAGGACGTACGGGACTGGTCCCTTTTACGTCAACGTTGCCTTGAAAAGGTCGCGTTTTAGATTTCCAGTCCGGTGGGTTGGCACTAACAGATCTGGGGGAGGGGGGGGGGCGAAGCGGCCATGCCTCCGAAAACGTCTGAAATATAAGGAGCAAAAATGTCACATTTCCTTACATAAAAAATATAAGCAACTTTTACAAAGGTAAGTGTGTTTTAAATCACCTTTCAATGCATAAACAGCCAAAAGCCAATGAGTTTTCAAAATTGTACGAGACTTTTAAGAATGCCCCCCCCCCCTGCTCCCCCCCACACACACACCGTTCTGGATCCGCCAAAGCCCAGCAAGCATGAATAGGTAGCCGCTTTGTCAACAGTTTCCATAACTCTGATCAGAATAGAAGTTCATTCATAGCAGACCTACTTTACCTTCGCATTCGGATGCCTCATGCCAATGCCTCATACGCACTGCAGGGGGGGTTGATTTCAGCCCCTCGGGTTTTTCAGGAGTAGCGGAAAAACGGCGACGCGCAGTGCCGCCAAATTTCGCAGGGGCGGATCCAAGGGGGGGGGGCAATCCGGCCATGGCCCCCCAAAGCGAAAAAGGTGTGGGGCCAACATAGTCTTTTGCCCCCCCCCCCAAAGACATCATTGAATTACTCACATTGTTCAATACGGACTGAATTTGGTACTATTTGTATTAACATGGTGAGTCCTTGGTACCGCGAGAAAGATAAACAATTTATCGTTAAAAATAGCCTTTGGCGCAGTCAAAATCCAGCTATCAACAGTCAAAAACGGGAAAATTTTGCGCCGCTTCGCGGCATCATACAGTTTCGCAATTGCTTTACACAAATTTAGGAAAATGGATAAAAAATTAATTTCATTAAGTGTATGGCAGAGGCTCCCTTGAAGGTAATTCCTCGGCCCCTAGGGCCACTTCATACAATATTACCCTCGTCCCTCTATCGTTTTCCACCTTCGCCGTACTGTGGGGGGGGGGCTGACGTGATTACCTGTTAACTTCCAAACCAGCAATCATAGAAGCAAACGCGGTAAGAACAGCATTGGTTGCCTGTCATGTGCGGGAATCTAACGGTATGCACTTTGTAGGTTTCAGTCATTGGTGAACTTCCAGGTCAGTGAATGACCTAGACTCGATCACGTCAAGAAAAGCGTTTTTTCTCCGTCAGAAAACCTCAAAATGAGAAATTAATAATTGTGAATACAAAGCTTGGCCCTTGACCAGTTTTGTCTCAGAAATGCAGAAAATTTATTTATTTGTCGGTACTGGTTCAAATAAGTAAAAAGTGATTAAAAAATGGAACGTCATGAGTTTTTCGTCACAGCTTAGGGAGCCATCAACTCAATCACAAATAGTTTATTGCAGTCATTGCTTTAACAATTTGTTTGGGTATTTCCATATTTAGTTTCTCTCACTTAACCTTTTTTTTAAATCTTTGACAATTTTTTAGTGATTCCCCGCCATTTTTTCAGTTTTTTAGGGGTTAGAAACCAAAATTTCGGAAATCCGAGTTGGCCTTTTCCTAATTAAAATGGCAATTTTCGATCTTTGTCGCTTTCTGTTTAGCACATTTGCTGCAAAAAATATTTTTTTTCTACGATTTTTACATATAGTTCCCCGTCCTTTCCACCAAACTATAATCGTCACTAAAACGTCATTTTCCTCACCAAATGAAACTGAACGCAATTTCCAGTGCAATTTTGCTAAAGCATACATATAATTGTTTGTCAAACTCAGCTAGTAAAATTCCCAGCAAGATGGCGCCGCATGCGTAAAAGTGATTTAGAGAAAAACATCAGGGAAGTGCCTGTTCAGGCCCCCCCCGCTGGGCGAGGTTTAATTTTCAAAGCTGGCTACAAAGTTAAGCATGCCTGCCGAGTTCCGAAAAAAGGCGACGTGAACGATATGACGTGGACACGGCCCCTACAAACACTTCTTAAAGTACCTAACTAACATCAAACAAATGCGTATTTTACATGGAAATCGACATTAAAAATGTTGCAAAGGCATGCCACGCCAGACAAACGGATATATGTTTTTTCGTCATTTCCTCCCAACCCCCTCAATAATTATCGGTGACGCCCTTGCGAGTTGGTATGAGATAAACGTTATTATTGATTACCTATGTGTGCATATGCTACGGAAATGGTGTTCTGTGTGTTTTAAAGTGATTTTCCCCGATTTTTGACCCAAAACAACGAGAGAAAAAAAATCCCGATTTTTCCCCGATTTTTTTTTTGCGAAAAAAGTATTTTTTCCGAAAAAAGTATTAAAAAAATCCGAAAAAACAGAAAAAATGTATTTTTTCGGAAAAAATAGTATTTTGTAATCACTTATGCCAAATAAGGTGAAAAGCCCAAATCAGTGAAGAAAAAAATGGGGGTATCTTTTTGCCGGAAAAAGTTGCCCCCCCCCCAACCGAGGGGCTGGATCCGCCCCTGAAATTTCGTACACCTGTTTGGGCATCAATTACCCACACTTTGAAACAGTTTTGACTTCAGGTCATCTCAGGTCATGTCACGAGACACAAGGTCACGTCAAGTGACCTTTTCCTTCAAAATGTTTGTGCTCATGCCAAAGCCATAGTCTTTTTCCGAAAGATTTGAAACTTACAAGATGTCATAAGGCTATCAGTACCTACCTACAATACAATCTCGGATTTTTCGTATCGGTGACCAAAGGTCAGCTCAATTTCTTGACCTCTCTATTATAAGTGAACGGGAAAAATATAAATGCTTCATTTTTAGAGAATTTGCATTGGATCAGTTCAGGCCAATTATTTCAGAATCATGTTATTTTAGCTCATGATTGATGATCCGGGTGCAATTATTGCTCAGTGATCTCTGCAAGGTCATCTGAGGTCATCTGAGATAATCAGCATTGTTTTGCTAATAATTATTGATAGGATGAAGATAGAGACGATCGCGGATAGGGTAACACCAAATCACTCGTGTTGTTCAGTGTGAGCTACGGACCGTGGATCAGCTGAATATGATTTCCGTTAAGTTAGCGTCGTATTCGTATTCGTTTTCAGCGTCGAGTTCCGATTGCCCAAAACCATGGATGAGAAATACCCTGGATTGGCCACTCTCTGTCTGCGCCTTTGATGTAGGAGACCATGGCGGCCGCCTGGCAGTCGAAGCGCGAAGCTTCGGCATACAGGAGAGCTCCCGCCAACCACATCAAGCCGAACACGTCCCCCTCGTTATCTTCCGATCTAATAACCTACAGCGAGATACGCAAGGCGGCAATAGATAAGCTCTCACATGAGACGCAATCCGAAGCATACAGAAATATTCGAATAAGGTCACATGTCAGGTCACAGCCAGGGCAAGGGTAAAAACAATGTATTTTAGTTGATGGGTCATAATTCCCATCCAAAGCCTTAGATTGAAACTCTTTTCACACAAATTGCTCCCAAGGGCATGATAAACAAATTACCTCGAAGATATGGTATATGAACAAATAGGTCCTCAGTATTGTTGGATCCCATATTTGAAATGGCATTACATATTTCCGTATTATTAAAGAACCAATGAATGTACAGCAACTGCACGTCCACCATAATGATCCTTACCTTCCAATGATTCTATATACCAATATACATATGCGTTAAAAAACAACAACTGTACTTTCAGAGGGAAAGGGCTTCTGAAGCACTTCCGCGTTTTAACGCCATTTAACATAAACAAACCGTCTCTCTTGTATGTCATTTGGTCGGTCACATTTGTCGCTGAGTGGCCAATCCAGGGTATTTCTTATCCATGCCCAAAACTAAGCATGTGGTTAAGTTTCGTCGATTTATGCACGAATATGCTATCAGTTTTTCCCTAGGGCGCAAGGTTTGACTTCCAGAGGTCATCAAAATGTCAACACACGGTGTACAGCCTAGTGTTTTCGTTTACCGTTCGATTTTCTCGCAGAAGCCTCAAATTAATCGTCATCACGCCAGCTTACGTCACGGTCAAGACAATTTAATCCAGAGGTCAAAGGTCAAGGTCACGGAGACGAATACGCTATTTTTAGCCAGTGTACAGCCGCCTAGTGTTTTCGATTACCGTTCGATCTGCTCTCAATAGGCCTTAAGTGAATCTTCGTGACGTCAGCTTGCGTCACGGTCATTAATAATTTACCCAGAGGTCAAACGTCAAGCTCATGGAGACAAATACGACATTTTTAAGCCGGTGAGCAGCCTAGTGTTTTCTTTACCGTTCGATTTGCTCGCAAAAGGCCTCAAATGAATCGTCATCACGCCAGCTTACGTTACGGTCAAACCAAATTTATCCAGAGGTCAAAGGTCAAGGTCACGGAAAAGAATACGATATGTTATGCCAGTGTACAGCCTAGTGTTTTCGTTTACCGTTCGATTTGCTCGCAAAAGGCCTCAAATGAATCGTCATCACGCCAGCGTGCGTCACGGTCAAGCGAAATTAATTATTCATTCATTCATTCATTCATTTGAGGCCATTTGCGAGCAAATCGAACGGTAAACGAAAATACTAGGCTGTACACCGGCTTAAAAATAACGTATTCGTCTCCGTGGTCTTGGTATTTGACCTTTGGGTGCAATTTCTTTGACTGTGACGCAAGCTGGCGTGATGACTATTCATTTGAGGCCTTTTTAGAGCAAATCGAACGGTAAACGAAAACACTAGAGTGTACACCGGCTTAAAAATATCGTATTCGTCTCCGTGACCTTGACACTTGACCTCTTGAGGAACTGTTCCTGACTGTGACGCAAGCTGGCATCACGCCAATTTTTTTAGATATTTTACAAGCGAATCTAACAAATTGCAAGCAAAAAGGTAAACCAAAAAAATAGGCTGGACACCGGCTTAAAAATAACGCATTCGTCTCCGTGATCTTGACCTTTGACCTCTGGGTGAAATTTCCTTGACTGTGACGCAAGCTGGCGTGATGAAGATTCATTTGAGGTCTTTTGCGAGCAGATCGAACGGTAACCGAAAACACTGGCTGTACACCGGGTTAAAAAATATAGTTTTCGTTCGTCTCCATGACAGACCTTTGACCTCTGGGTGAAATGTTCTGAAACGTGACGCCAGCTGGTGTAATACAGATTTATTTGAGGCCTTTTGCGAGCAAATCGAACGGTAAACGAAAACACTAGGCTATACACCGGCTTAAAAATGCCATAATCGTCTCCATGACATTGACCTTAGACCTGTGGGTAAAATTTTCTTTACTGTGACGCAAGCTGGCGTGATGAAGATTCATTCGAGGCCTTTTGCGAGCAAATCGAAGGGTAAACGAAAATACTAGGCTGTAGGGGAGAGTGCCCAAACTGCGCCAGGTTTCCTAAATCCGCCCATGTCAATATCTCGAAAAATATCTGCTCTATACGATTTTGTAATGCATATCATTAATCCCCATCACCAACTCATTATTTTCCGGTCTGCTGTCGCCAAGCAAAGGTCAGTTGTCGCTGCCAGGAAGACGGAAGTCCTTTTTCTAAATGTTGTGTTTTCTTATCTGGAACATGCATGTTTACTGTACTGTTATGTTTTATTGTGAGTAGGAAGAAGCTGAAGTGGTTTGAAGTAGGATTAGCAAGTTATTTTGTAATCCTTTTAAGCAAAAGCCAGATTCAATACTAAACATGTCCGCCCCATATTTGCTGTTTTCCCGACTTTCAGTGAATTCCGAATCGCGCCCATACATATTGCGCCCAAGCACTAAACACTTGCGTCCATGGCGCATTTATAGGATCCATGGTATTTGGACCAGGTAGCTAAATGAAACCTCATGGTATCGGACCCTGTGACGACTTAAAACACTTTGTCGCTACATAAATCTAGGTACGGTGGAAAACATCGTTTCCAAAACATAACCTTACACACACAATGTGAAACGAAGGTTTTCATTTGGTATATTTTGCAAAGTCGAAACAACAATGTAAAAACATTGGAAAAGTTAGTGTCACCTAAATGCGCCCGGTTCATGTGCCAATAGGCACGCTGTGGCCTTATTTTGCGCCTTTTGTAAGGGTCTGCGAAAAAATCGCTAACAGCTACCATAAATATCCGATTGTTAAATGATAAGTTTATTTTGCTAGAAAAATGTCCGGATCGCGTACTGAAGTTGCATTTATATTCATACGATGTATATGCTAAGCACAGGATGTGTTTTTGCTTAAGGGGGCGCAATATGGGCACTCTCCCCTACACCCTGTGTTGACATTTCGATTACCTCAGGAGGTCAAATCGCGCGCCTTAGGGAAAAACTGATAGCATTTGGGTGCTTAAAACGACGAGACCTACCCACATACTTAGTTTTGGGTAAATCGGAACTCGACGCTGAAAACAAACACGAATACGACGCTTACAAATTCGACGGACATCTGAATATGATCGTGGAAAAAAGTCCCACAGAACATAGACGATGTGCATCTGAGGAAAATGGCGGACAATACGCGGCGCCGGGCGGAAAGAGGTCGCTTCTTTTAACACCTGCTGTAGAGAGCTAATGACGCGCAGGGTTAATGACATCATGCCATCATAAATGTCACATATTGGTGTCTTGAACGGTATGGGTTTAATTACTTTAAATGTGAATATTATGTATCTGGTACTGGGGACTACAGTGTTTATTTTCCCGGCCAGCAGTGGGGACTACAGTGATGCCTACTGCGGTGAGCACAGTGATGCCTACTGCGGTGAGCACAGTGATGCCTACTGCGGTGAGCACAGTGATGCCTACTGCGTGAGCAACAGTGATGCCACTGCGGTGAGCACAGAGATGCCTACGCGGTGAGCACAGTATGGCCACTGCGGTGAGCACAGTTGACTGCCCTACTTGCGGGTGAGCACAGAGATGCCTACTGCGGTGAGCACCGGTGATGCCTACTTGCTGGGAGGCACCAGTGATGCCTACTGCGGTGTAGCACAGCTGATGCCTACTGCGGTGAGGCCACAGTTGATGCCTACTGCGGTGAGCACAGTGAGGTGGCCTTACTGCGCGTGAGCCACAGTGGATCCTACTGTCGGTGAGCACGTGATGCCTACTGGGTGACGCACAGTGATGCTACTGCTCGGTGATGAGCACATTGATGCCTACTGCGCGTGAGCACGAAGAGATCCTACTGCGGTTGAGCCAGCAGAGTGCCTAATGCGGTGAGCACGAGATGTCTTACTGGCGGTGAGCACAGATGACCTACTGCGGAGAGCACAGTGATGCCTTACTGCGGTGAGCACAGTGATGCCTACTGCGGTGAGCACAGAGATGCCTACTGCGGTGAGCACAGAGATGCCTACTGCGGTGAGCACAGAGAGCTGGTAACTGCGTGTGTTTGTTTATGGTCATATAATATTCAGTGTGAAGTGCCCTCCACTTGCGCAAATTAGCGTTTCGGGAAAGTCAATCTATAAAGTTCTAGTACGTTTCACATATTGCATACTAGCTCAGGTACCCGACGTTGTCCGGGAAATGCACGGGGCCACAGCTTTGCTTGCCTTGGAAATTGAGTTCCTGGACTTAGTTTATTTTCACCGCTCACCACCAGTTCCTGAAAGCGAGCTATATCATGCAAGGCAAGCGGTAATCCTTCAGCAACGCACTACCAAATTTACAGGGGTGGTAACAACTCCCAAACAGTTCTCAGGACTTATCCCAGAGTCTTTAGATTTTGCCGAAAATTCCCGAGAATTGACTCATGATTTTAGAAAAAGCGCCTGCTGAAAAAAAGCAACTAATCTGGTAAAAAATAACCAATTATCACTAACGTTACCAAGAAAAACGGCATGCTGTAGGAAAACATAACGTTTATTCAAAAGAGCATGCTGAAGAAACGGCCATGCCGTAAAAAGCCTGAGAAACAAAGAGCATGCTGAAGAAAGGCAATGCCCGTAAGGAAAGCAACATGCAAAAAAGAAAGCAACATTGTCAAGAAGCAACATGGCGAGAAAGCGCCATGCTGAAAAGAAAGCAAATATTAGAGTTTTGGGTAAAAAACTAAGCCAAATTATCACTAACGCTACCAAGCAAACCGGCATGCCAAGAAAACCAATATACGTTATTCTAAAGAGCATGCTGGAGAAAAGCCGGGCAGCTAAGGAAAGGCGAGAAATAAAAAGGCATTGCTGAAGAAAGCGCCATTGCGAGAAAGCAAACAATGCCGAAGAAAGCAACTAATTCTGGTAAAAAAAATCCAAGAAGACCAGGCCATGCCGAAGAAAGCAATAATGCAAGGTCATGTCGTTGGATAACTGGTAAGTTCTTCCTTCTGGCCAGTAGAAAAC
Source organism: Semibalanus balanoides (assembly GCA_014673585.1). NCBI lineage: Eukaryota > Metazoa > Arthropoda > Thecostraca > Balanomorpha > Balanidae > Semibalanus > Semibalanus balanoides. Next base: position 61,463 of record VOPJ01006651.1, on the reverse strand, counting down.
AATAAAAGCAGCATGCTGAAGGAAGCGCCCCCATTTGGCCCGGAAAAGGGGACACAAAGGGGCAAACTTACATTCTGGTAAAAATAAGCCAATTATCACTAACGCTACCAAGAAACTGGCATGTCGAATGATGACTACTGTGGGTAATCATTGCTTTGAGACTAATTCTGGTAAAAATAAGCTAATTATCACTAACGCTACCACACATTATGAGTTGTGCAGCACAAATTATGAGTCAATCATTGCTTTGGGGCTAATACAGGTTAAGTATACGTTTTTCTTTTGAATTCGAGAGCGTTCTTCAATGATACATAAACAACCAAGGTTAACTTCAACGATCAGGGCCCAGGTAAGCCGGTCGTAGACAGCGAATGACATGACGTCACGGGCACGGTGCGGCCCTTGACACAAAACAAATAGCTATTCCGAATTCAGCCTTGTCATTGGTGGAATACAATCACGTGACCATGACGTCATAGGACAGATCTGACATTTTGTTTGGGAAAATATCATACTTGATTTCTACTAATAGAATAATGTGAACGGGAGAGCATTGCAAACGAAAATTAGTCATAAAGGCAGTTCGTAACGAGNGTGGCGCATGCTGGCAATGCTAAGAAACTGCCACTAATAAACTGCAAATTTAGGCCACTAAAGAAACTGCAAAAATTATCGGATCAGTCTTTCTATAAGGATATTGACATTTGCAAGCCATAAATGCACCGGAACCTGCGAAAAATAGCGAGAATTCTGAATCTGGCATTGTTTTTTGCGTAAGAAGTCTGTGTTAGCCGCCCATAGGTCACTGACATTAAGGAGCTTTTGCTTTATTTATAAGATGCCTTGACCGAAAATTGTCCAAAATATCTGTGGCTGACCGTCCGAAGTCCAAATCTGAATCGGGCTATTTTCGGACGTCCACAAAATTGGTCTGTGACCTCCATGACTAGTTTGCAGTGCGTCATACCCAGTGACCCCGGAGACTATGTCGGAGTGCGAGGTTCGGCCGTGCCGCCGTTTTCAATTATAGCTCGGCGGCGGCGGCGGCACCAGGCCGTGGCCACTAACAGACGCGGTGAACAATCGATTCTGCGTAAAACGCGACGGAGCCGGCCGTAAAGCATGCAGCGCCTCGACGCCGGCTATTTCACGGACTGTATTGATCGCCTTCGTGAAGCGACACTGCCGACGCCCCTGTGTGTTTGTGTTGTGGCCGCCGGGGGGGTGACTCGGGTCGGTTCGCCTCGGGCTCGATTCTGTTGCGTTCACACGCACCTGCGGCCGAGGCCGTTATCGTGTAAACGTGCAGTGACTCACGTTTCACGGCCACCCCCTGCGGCGACAGGTCGGAGCTGATTTCTGGTCATCTGTCACCAGGCCACAGCGTGACACACATAACCTTGGTGCCGGCCTGACCTACCCCTCGCGTCTGACCTTTATATCTACTGCACTGCCAGCCGACGCAGGCTGCCGACCGGCTGCTGACATTACGCAATCAGTTGGTCGCCAGCCAGCGATAATCAGCTGCAGAGAGGAGCGGCCTGTCCGCGCCCCGGCCCGACGGACGCCGGATGTTGTTGTAGCCTTCAACCGGCTCATAGCGAGTCAGGAATATCCTCCATCAAACCCTCGAGTTTCCACGCCGTTCGACGAGGCTTGACTCCGTCGACAACGACCGAGTGGGAAAGTGGCGATGGGTCGGTCAGAAGTTACTTAAGACTGCGCGAAACGCCACGCACCGGCGTGTAATGGGTGACCACTTTTGGTGTGTGGTGTGTGTGTGTGTGTTGTGTGGTGTGGTGTGTGTAGTGCGTGCGTGCGTGCGTGCGTGCGTGCGTGCGTGCGTGCGTGCGTGCGTGCGTGCGTCAGCTGCAGGTGGCAATCAGGTGTAAGTGTAATCAGGTGTAGGTGTAAGTGTGCTGTGGCAGTCGTCATCTGTGTGTGTGTGTTTTTGTCTGTGTGTGTGCGTGTGTGCGTGACGTGTTATGACGGACGCCGGGCTGCAGAGGTGAAAAATGACCACAACAGCCGGCACAGAGGTGAAAAATGACCACAACACCCTGCACCATTTCACAATAATTTGCATCCATGTTATGAAAGATAACACGAAAACATGTGTATCCAGACTGAAAGCGTGCTGAACCGACATTCCTTACTAGCGTTGTAAGTCAAATCACCTCCTCTGGCTGTTTCTACTCGCAGAATGTATTCAAACGTCGTCTGCTACAGAGCTGTCGGGGAGCCGACCCGGCAGCTGCCGACGGCTGCCGACGGCAGTAACCCAGCTGTGTCTGCGCGCCTGCCGAGCGAGAATCAATACACACACGGCGGCGGCACTATACGGCGGCGGCACGGCAGCGGCGGCGGCGGCGGTACAGTGACCTCGTGTAGGGGGATGACCTGCAGCTGTACCGCGTACCTACCGTCTGTTTAGTCCGGCAAGTATCGGCCAGAGGTCAGGGCTGGCATTGTCACCAGCCGCTGCGGGCCATTGTCACCAGCCATGCAGTGATCCTTGGGAGAGTGGGGAAAGTGAGAAGAGCGGGTTAGACAAACCAAAGCCTCTGCGGCAGGATAACACATTGATCGCTGATGTGTGTGAGAACTGTCCAAGGAGACACACGTATTCCTGAGAAACGGAACACTCCAGGCCAGCTACACACTACCACCGAAAAGAGCAAAACACAGCCAACGGGTGTAATCTTCGCTATATGGGAAGCGGTGTAAGAGAGAGCGCCAGCCTCTGGAGGAATGTCAGTGAGGGCACCGGCCGGTGGCCGCTGTCTGGCCTGCGCCGGCGTGTCACGTGACGTCTGCTCATGAACGGTTCCGTCGGGAGGAGTGCGGAGAGGCCCGGTGAGTAGCTGGGCGTCTCCCGTCTGCACGCAGCGGGACGCCGCCGCGCTATCTGCCGCGTATCAATCTGCCGGCGTCCGCCCTCGCTCCCTCCACCCCCCGCCCGTCAGCTGAGGAGCCGCCGCCTGAACAGGGCGGAGTCCCAACACTACGCCCAGCTTACCTGTACAGGCACCCGGGATCCACCCACTCAACACCCGCACTGGTCCACGCTGCCGATACAGGGAACCTGGAACCACCTACCCAGCCTAGAACCATCTTCCCAGCCTGGTTCACCAGGCTGAAGCGCACCCAGGGACTGGGTCCACCCACTACCTGTCTGCGCTGGTGGGACACTCAGCCTACCGGAGTTACCCAGCACGCATTCAGATGCATTCAATGTACCGACACCAGTAAGAAAGACGCCTTAATCGTCGAAGGACGAGCGAGCCCGTAGAAACCCGATAGCAACTAAGGAAATTGGTCTGCTGTCATATAAACTCCACATTGCCAGTAGTGTGGTCACAAACCACACCAAATTTCAGCTTAATCGGTCAGCACACCCGCGGAAGTGGAGGTGCCGTGCAGAGTTATGCTACCATCGCAACCACCGTGAGTCGCCACCTGTCGCGGCGGCCGTGGCGCCACCTACCGTGCCCGGCCGCGGTAGACGGAAGCTATCTGGGTCACACGACACCCCTGACGCGGCACGTGCCACGCGCCATGCTGACCCCTCACGTGAGACAAAACATGAAAATAACATAATTTATTGAATGGGGCTATCAGATGGCGAAGACCGTTTGTCAATAGGATGCGGGATTCCAGAAATATAAACTTCTGAAAAGCGTTACGGTCGGACCGGGCCGGACTGGGTCAGGTCGGGTCGACCGTTTATATGTGAGATGCAGGAGTTACACCTTGGCGGAACGAGGGGCGCGAATTCGAGCTGTTTGAAGGGTGATGTCATTCGCTGGCCTGTGGATCATGTACCGGGTTCAAATCGGCGCCTGTGGTGAGGTGGGGAATTTTGGAATGTTCACATGTGAAATAATATAGCAAATTGATTTTGTGGTCCGATACGCCTCTCGTACAGCTGCAAAATGTGATCATGTGATCTGCACGTGACATCTGCTCTGTTTGTTGCTTAGAACGCGTCTGCTGTTGAATGTGGCAATATATTGCTTATTTGGCTTGCTAGTCACTTTCAGTGTGAACTTGTCGAGTTTACTGACGGCCGGCGGCAGTCTTGTGTCGGTCTGCCGCAGGACGATACCCGGAATAAACTATGCCCTAATCACATGCCATTGTCCCGCGGGCGACCTCATCTGCCTGACAGAGCAAAAAATCGGCATCGCATACCACGGGATACGACAAAAAGATAGCACACAAAGTCTGCTGATATTGTATCGGTCGGCTGGGTTCAGTCAGCGAGTCGTGACGTGACGTCACACGTATCGAGACGTCACGCGGTTTTTATTCTTGGCCTGGTGGGATGTATACACAAGCAGAATGCCCTCGTGCGGTTGTTGGAGAGGTTCTCCGGTCGCCTACCCGGGCCGCCCGTTAACTTGCAGATTGGGCGGGCAGCGGCACCAGTGCAGTGTCAAGGAGAAGAGTAGAGGAGCTGCACGTCGCTCGAGGTCAGGCGGATCACGGGGTCACGGGGTCACGGCAGGCAGGCAGGTCAGGTGACCTAGTCAGAGCCAGTGGGCACCGAGTTCAAAGTGTTTCCTCTGCAGGGACCTAAATACCAGCTGCTTTTGCTTTTGTTTTGTCTATAACTGCTTGACGAGCAGGGCGTAGCAGGGTTAATGCATCAAGCTGTTATTTTCTCTTGCATGAATACACAACTAGTAAAGCATGCATGGCATGAAGCAGACGGAGCGAGTTATTGCAATAGTGTCCGGCAAGGATAAGGATCGTTGTTTGCTGCAACAGTAAAAATTACTTAAAAGCAGCTTTCTGTGGCTCACAGTTATTTTTATTTCTGATTCTCGTTGCGGAGGTGAATTCGTACAACCGGCATTTATTTGTGTATATTTATGTAATGTTGAGTTCTTTTTAGTTGCGTTAAATATTTTCACGTAGCTATACATCATTATTTTTGACAACAATTATCAGTGTATACCTTTTGCTATGCAAATGCAGTGAAACAGGAAGTTTATATCCTGAACCCACCACTATTGGCCTTCTCTATATCATTTTCACCATACCTAACATCGGGCACTCTTCTCCCTTGTATGCTTTTTATGTTTGTTTCCATTTCTTAGCTGTGAGTGTCGCGACTTTCTCTTTTATGTTCTCTGGTGGTAACGTATGGTGTTGTGAGCATGTTGTGAGTCGCAGGGATAGTGGGAGGGGGTACTCCTGGTCACCTGCTCTTTGGGTGGCGGTTAGAAAAAAAACAAGCAAGCAAGATGAAGACGGATTTCGGCCCATCTGTAAGACTACGTTCGTTCGAACGCTTCTTGTTCTCACTCACTCCGTCTGAATAAATTAATAGCCAAGTGCGCTACATCATCATCATCATCATCCTCATCATCACGTTTATTGAGTAGAGTGCACTTAATGTCACACACCATCAGCTCCACTGTTACCTTCTCCACCCGTTGTCCCCATATTTCTCACTGAAGCCAGCTCACTTGCTCTAATTCGCACAGCATAAGCACCTATCGACAACATTTTTTCACACCACTTCCTCATTCTCCAGCGTGCACCATTGTTGCGCGGTATAGCTTATCGCCTCCCCCTACCTGCCCGCCCCCTCTCTGCCTCGCGAGGTTCCGTCTGCCGCCCCCTCTCTGCCTCGCGAGGTTCCGTCTGCCACCCTGTCTCTGCCTCGCGAGGTTCCGTCTGCTGCCCAGTCTCTGCCTCGCGAGGTTCCGTCTGCCACCCTGTCTCTGCCTCGTGAGGTTCCGTCTGCCGCCCAGTCTCTGCCTCGCGAAGTTCCGTCTGCCGCCCAGTCTCTGCCTCGCGAGGTTCCGTCTGCCGCCCTGTCTCGGGCCGCACCGTTTGAGCCCACTGCAGCCGCCACCGATCTCCGCAGAGCGAGAGAGAGAGAGGACAGAGGAAAAGAGGACCGGGAGAAGAGACCGATCTGTCTTCTGCTGACGGCGGAATTACACGGGTGCGTCGCGTTTGCCGACATCGCGGCACGCCACCCCGTCCCCGCTGCCACTGCGCAGAAACTAATGGTGACTTATTTCATTACAAGCTGCCTCCTGTTATATATCAGGTGGATCTCGGCGGTGTCAAGGGAGGCGAAAATAGTGGCGGAAAGGGCGCCAGTTGCCACAGAAAATGCGTGGCGATGGGAGGGTTTCGAGCATCAGGTATTGTGGGGCTGATAACTATCTGGGCTGACTGGGAAAGATGGTGGGCAAGGAATCTTGATGGGATGTTGCTGCAGGATGCACTTCGGTTGAAATACTTTCCACTGATGCGTTTTGGCAAAAAGCATATTATAAGTTTGCTTTCTGTATATTTATTTGTCCTTTTTTATCTAACTTATTTTTTAAGAAAGTCTCTCTGTTTCGTTTGTTCGTCGACACTCAACTTTTTCCCTATACATTTATTAATTCAAAATGTTATGCAGTTTCGACACATTAGCATAGAATAGCATATAAGAAATTCATTTTGCAGATCGCATGACTACATCTATGTGTATCAGCGGTGTCAATGTATGAAAACGATGGGGAGGGGCGAGCCGCGAGCAGGGACGATCCAAGAGGAGCCTATAAGCGTCATGGCTTTACACATTTCAAAGAAATTCTAGGCAACTTGTACAAAGTAGAGTATTTTTGTATCAATTCATAATGCAAACAGACGAAATCTCATGAGCTTTGGACTTCTGTCGGACTGCCCCTCAAACCATCGTTTTTGGCCAGTCTGCATCCTCCAGAAGACCCGAGGCCTTCTGGCTTCTTTTGGATCCTTCAGCAGCCAAAAACATTGGAGGGCCGAGGGTTAACATTGGGAGGGGGCAATGGTACCATTGGTGGAGGCAAAGTCATCATTGGGGGGCCGAGGGCCCCCAAAGGTATATAAATCGACACCTATGATTAATGTGTCCCCTGCATTTCCCAACATCAAACTGTCCTCTTACAAGTACTTAAGATAATGTCTGTGTTTATGAAAATAGCACGACGTAATTTTTCACCGATAATATCGCCATCTGATAAGCGGAACTTCAACAACACCAAGGTGCATTCACGAATTGATATAGGTGGCGCTGGTGTGCGCATCAACATCCAGCGAATATGCTATATAGGTGACGCTGGTGTGCACAGTGCACATTAACCGCAATAAGGGACACCATCCTGGAGACTCGGGTGTATGACGGGTACAAAAACATATAGTAGGTACGACTGGTGTGCCACGGGTAGTACGGGTTATCAACCCCTTATGGTTGCTTATCACTGGCTTGTACCACCACTCAACCTGTAATCGCCCAGTGGAGCAGACGGGTTAGCGCTAGTGTTATATATGCAACATGATAAACAATTAATGATTGCGCATGCATGTTTTCACGAGCAAGTCCTAGACGGAAATATTTTGAGTTCCGATTGAGAAAAATTGCAAAAATATACCTACAGAGGTGGATCCGAAACGGATGGTTTGAAAGTCCAAATCCCCAAAAGTCTCGCGCTGGTCTGAAAACTCGTCGGATTTTGCTTGTTTAGACATGGTAGCTGATTTAAAACAACCTGCATTAGTAAAAGCTGCTTATATTTTCTTCCTTATCAATAAAAATGTTAGTTTTGTGCCAATTTCAGCTGTTTGTTTAGGGGCATGGTCCCTTGCTCCCTCCCCTTCTTGATCCGCACTAAAATATAAAAATATATGTATTTTAATCTACTTCTTGTGCATTGAAGGCTAATTGAAATTATATTTGTATCGATGAATTCGCAAGGCTTATTTTTAAAATAAAATTATTCATTTGTATCTTGATAACGTTCTGCAGGGGTACCTACGTGATCACTGATCAGCCTAACCCACTTCTTATTTGCGGATGTAGCTTCATCTTCGATATTATATCATTCGCTAGATTGAGATCTGTCAGAATACACGCTGGATTATGTCTCTGTAGAAAACGCCGAGCATTTCGATAGCGTATGGAATGGATATAGCCATCCATGAACGAACACACCTACGGTAAATGGCACACCTGGGACTTCTGCATCCATCACTAGCTAGCCATTTTTTGGCCGAGGAAGCATCGCCTCGGGCCGAATCAAAGGGAACATCCTCAAACAGTTTGTGCTGGAACGTAAACTTTATTCACATTCCGGGCATACCCGACGGATAGTTTTATGCGCGCGCCTGCAACAATGTTGAAGGCTCTGCAATGTAAAGAAAGGAACCGTATAGCATCGCTTATCTATAATATCTAAGGCAAATATAGATACATGGAGACCAACTACTGTGAATGATGATGTATCTTAATCTATAATGTAGGATACCTACATAGTATCTGGCTTTGCTGCTGCAAATCTGAGGCGTTATTTCGACGTTAAAATCTCTTGCGCCGAGTTTTGAGCACGTTCTTTAAAAAGCGAGCCGATGTTTTATGTTTGAGATGTTTAGCGTTGCAATAGCGCCTCAGATTTGCAGCAGCAACGACAGATACTATGTAGGTATCCTACATTATGCCGCAACATAGCAAGTTTCCAGTCCTGAGACCATTCTTTAAAGAAAAATCGAGCCGGTGGCTCGATTTAAAAAAAAAAAAAAAAACGGCCTCAGGAGTATATTTTCAGGAGACCCATTTACAGAGTATGTATATCAATGAGTAGGATAGTTGTTGCTCAGGAAAGAGGGTTACGTCAACGGCTGGTTCAACTAGAACATACTGACTATGTTACATATTAACTAGTTCTGGTATGCTTTTTGGAATAACTCTGACATAAACCTAGATTTTCAACTATATAGTAGGAATATGGTACCTCGTCGAAAATATTCCGGTATATTCTATATACAAGTTGTGTTAATTAGAAATGAAATAAATATTTTCAACTTAATTACTCATACATGTTTTTTCGAAGCAATTGTCAATAAATTACTAATTTAATTGGATAAAACATAATTAGTCAGCTGTAACACATTTGCATTCATGAGCAAAATTTCGAATCACTGCGTCCTTCTGGTCGGAAAAGCGGCGACTAAACAGCTGAATTTTTGCAGCAGCTGGCCTTGCGGATTCAACTAGTGAGTTAGGGTGTTTTGATGTGGCAAACAATTTTTTTATTGATGTTTTCAAATAATAAAATAAATTAAATTTAATTTTTTTTCGTAATAATTTGTAATATAGAACTGACTGGTATTGTAAAGCTTGCGACGTCAAAACAATACTGGCTCACTAGCGGTCCCTGGCGGCCATCTGCTACGGCAAATAGGACGCATTAAGTTTCGTTGTTTGGTGCAAAGAACTGGCGTCTGCTGGCGTTATTTCATTTTGACGAGTAATTTGTCATTTGTATATCCTAGCTGGATGCATTTAAAAGTCAAATTCGGATTCTGCATGTACGGCACATTGTATATATGTAGGAACAGAACTTGGCATTTATCGTCACGGCATGGGAAGGCGGCGGTACAGTCTCAAGCTTTTGGCGCCGTGGCGGTTTATCTCGGCCGGCGTGGTCGGCCCCGCGGAACGGCCAATGTATTGTGGACGATTGTAAGCCTCATGTAAATCCGGATACCATGCCAGGAATATTTGAAAGAAGCGATAGGAGCTTTCCAATTGAGCATAAAACTTAATGTTCATCTATCTTTGATACACAAATAAAAGGGGGTACTTTCGTGTCACTTTCATTGCCTAATCATTGGAGAGCGGGATTCTCCTGCAATGGCTGATCGTCACGGCTAGTCACAACTTGAACCGCCCGCCCCCCCGATTTACGGTCGTGGCACGGTCTTTAACAGCTGACTGCAAAAATCCTGCGGGTTTTGATCCTCGGTCGGCAAGACTTTTCTGATTCGTCGACTGCCATCATGTCTTAATGCCATTTCTGACCTGTTCAGGACTCATCTGGGATCACCAAAAGACACATCATCATCATCATCATCAAGTTTTATTTTAGAATAATAAATTGATGATGATGATGATGATGTCTTTTGGTGGATCCAGATGAGTCCTGAACAGGTCAGAATGGCGTTTAAAGGTCGGAGGGGCCCTTAGACCGATATGAAACTGAAGGGACCCTGGGCTTTGTCAAACATAAGAATGCCAGTTGTCCAGGGACGCTGCGTTTTAAAAAGAGTGTGCGAGAACCAACCATGTTTTCTGAGAAGCCATGCACGTTACATATGTACCTTCTCCGCTGAGAATGTTAACGTTTTTTATGATACTTCTTTACAGAAAGCGTAGGACGTGACAAAAAATGAGGGGCCAGCGAACTTCATCTCGTCTTGAGGGCACTCGATCCCCTACCACAGGAATTTCTATGCAGTTTTGAGCTCCTTTCGTCTTCGCGGAATCTGTTTGCGCCTTTTATTTTATTAACAAAGTAAAATGTTGATTTTAAGCACAACAAAATGACAAAGTGGGGGGGCCAGGCCGCCCACGGCCCCCGCGTTCCCTCGCTTATGCTTCTTTAGCGTTGAGAAACCGGCATGGTTTCGATACTTGTGGCTCTTTGCAGAGAATGGCTAATGGGCTTAGAGACCTCTCGAATAACCATGCATGGTATCGGGGTATCCGTAGGTTTTCAAAGTACTAATTAATAGCCTGAGCCCTGAATACAATTTTGCTTGGTTAATGGTTCTGACTGGTTTTAACGGCGAACGTTTCGTTACGTTAACGTTCTGGACGTGCTCCTACTGTGCGAAGAATGTGAAAGAATTGAAGAACGCGTTGAAGGTGAAGAGTCAGTTTTTGACTGTATCTAGATTGTTGAGCGATGGGGGATGGTAGTCTGGCCGTGACATCGTCACCCCTCCTACCCGCACCCCCATCCTCTCCATTGACGCACATTTCGGGCCGCCGCGCCGGATTCGCCGTAAAAACGCGCCGCTGATAAATGAGGCGTCGACCAGGTGAGCGGCGTTCAATGGCGCACATGGGGCGGTCTGCGTCGTTTTTGCCGCAGCGGCTTTCTCGCGCCACGTGAGCAGCGCCGCGGGGTGTCGCCGCGTGGTCACGAGGGTCACCCTGCGCTCCTGAGAAACGTCCCGGCACTCACTAGGGTCACCCTGCGCTCCTAAGAAGCGTCCCGACACTCACGAGGGTCACCCTGCGCTCCTGAGAAACGTCCCGACACTCACTAGTAGTCACTATGGTCGAACTTCACCCACGAGGGTTGCTGTGGGCCCGTGCACTAAAAATCAGACTTCCCTAACTGGACTCCGAGAGTAGCACTGCGCTCACGAAGGCTGTCTTACGCTCACAATCATAGCCTTACACTCATAAGGGTGAAGTCCATCAATAACTAGTGTTACCCTGCATCCAAAGGCAGGAGCGTAGGAACTCATTTGAAGTTGAGGGGGGGAAATAAAAAATATATAGTCAAATTTGTAAAAAATGTAATTTCGGGGTCAACTTTTTTTTAATCTGAGAGAGCCATTTCGTAGAACTTCTCATTTCACGTGTTTTAACGCTTTTTTTATTTTTTGAAATTTGCTTCAAAACTGTTTTTTTTGCGACTTTTCCAACATTTAGCTATTTTTTGACCAAAAATGCTATGTACCTACTAACGTCACTAAAATCGGTTTATCTCATTTTGTTCGACGCAACTGCTACATTTTCATAAATAACGTAAAATTGATGTGCGCGAAGGTATACCAAGTTTTACATCGATATCTGCAACGCTTCGGAAGTTATTTAGGAAAAACCGATAGGGGGATCGGATCCGACCCGTCCCCAGACCCCAGGTGGTCATGGGCTATGCCTCGTAGTTTTGGACCAGGTATTGAGACACAAAAGTTGGGGGGGGGGGCGTTGCTCTCCCGCTCAATAGGTTGAGGGGGCAGTTGCCCCCCTGCCCCTCGGCTCCTACGCCTATGTTCAAAGAGTCCGTCGTGCGCAGTGCATTCACAGGGGTCACCTTGCACTGATAAGGGCCTCGTCCTGCCTCACGCGGGCGGGCTGCACTGCTCTGTCGGCCGGACACACCTGGACCTGTTGGAACTGCCTCGTGACCTTCGGGCGTCTGCGAAGGACGTGCTGGTGACGGCGTTCATGACAAGAGTCTCCACGGCCCTCACAGAATACATCACGCCGGTATTTGTGCCACTCATGATCCAAGTATTCAGCGGCGCATTCCAAACATAACAAAACACGCCTGATACACGAAGCTGCATGCCTGTTCAAATCAGATTCCATAGGCCTCCGGCCCCTGTCTGCTCCCCCCCCCCCCGCCACTGTTGCTCCGCCCGCTGTAAGCACAATATGTCTCTGACAAGCTCCATAGATTATTGTTGGCTGAGTCTGTACTGACTAAATCAAAAACAGACATTGGTTCGATAATCTATGTCAGTGGCGATAATAATGCATTAGATTATCATTGAGGAATTAGTTACATTGCACAGAATGCAATTTCTCATTTTCATTTTCTGTAAACACGAATACGATTGGGGCAAAGCTTATATATACATATATATATATATATATATATATAGAGTATAGACCCTCAAAACAGTTTGAATTGAATGGTATGTACAGCTTCCTGAGCTCTCGGACGCCCGCTCCGATGGCCACCAGTGGCAATCAGCGTCACGGCATTGCCCGCTTGATCTGGACAGCAGCATGGCAGCCGCCGTGAGTCGTGGGCTCTCCGGTCATTGGGCGCTGGGTCAATGGGTCGGAAACGGACACAGCCCCTAATTGATGTTGTGCCGGACGGGGGCCGTCCGCCGCCGCGCCTCCGACGTCAGATGCAGCGGCCGATAACGGGGACACGGTCATCCCAGCAGCCAATAACGGAGACACGGTCATCCCAGCGGCCGATAACGGAGACACGGTCGGAGACACGGTCTCAGAGCAGCCGATAACGAGACACGGTCCATCCCAGCAGCCGATAACGGAGACACGGTCATCCAGCGGCAATAACGGAGACCGATATCCCAGCAGCCGATAACGGAGACACGGGTCATTCCGCGGCCAATAACGGACAGGAATCCAGCGGCCCGATAAGGGACACGGTCATCCCAGCTGCGATAACGGAGAACCGGTCATCAGAGCGCGATAACGAGACACGGTCATCCGCAGCCGATAACGGAGACACGGTCATCCCAACGCGATATAACGGGGAAGGTCATCCAGCGGCGATAACGGAGACACGGTCATCCAGCGCCGATAACGGAGACAGGTCTCCCAGCGGCGATACGGAGGACAGGCTCAGAGCAGCCGATAACGGAGAACGTCACCCCAGCAGTCCGTAACGGAGACCGGTCATCCAACGGCATACGGGAGACACGGAACATCGCAGCACCGATAACGGACACGGTCATCCAGCGGCCAATAACGGAGAACACGGTCATTCCAGCGGCCGATAACGGAGACACGGTCATCCCAGCAGCCGATAACGGAGACACGGTCATCCCAGCAGCCGATAACGGGAGACACGGTCATCAGAGCGGCCGATAACGGAGACACGGTCATCCCAGCGGCCAGATCGGGCATGAAAGGATGCGCCCGATTACTGGCTATGATAAGCGAGGCCCAGGACTGAAAGAGTCTGCTGGAAGATATCGAACGATTGGACTTAAGCAAGCAAATGCAAGGATGCAAATGAAATCCAGTAGCACTAGTGCATTGTAAAGGTGAAAGAACTTGGGTTACTGCTGTTCCTTTTTACTAACTCCTGTTTTTGTGACAGAGCACGCGAATATGTTGTTTCACCGGCGTTGGATTACAACAGAGCTATATATGACACGTGTCGACAGGGCAGCCATAGAAAAGCAGCGACATTCAAACCGCTCCATCGGTCCGGTGAGGTGAGGTGAGGTGAGGTGAGGTGAGGTGAGGTGAGGTGAGGTGAGGTGAGGTGAGGTGAGGTGAGCAGTTGGTGAGGTGGGTGAGGTGAGCAGTTGTGAGGTGAGGTGAGCAGTTCGACAGCCGATCTTTGATGACGGCTTTTACCTCCGGCAGCCAGTCAAGGTTTGTTAAACGGTTCAGCTCGCCCCCCCGTGGCGGGTGGCGCGGTGGTACGCACGCTTGGCCGGCGGCCATGTCCTTCTCCGCCCGGGCCGGAGTCGGTGGCATTGACATAGTGAGACGCCGTCCGCCGCTCGCAAAATAAAATGGGAAAATCGACGCGATATTTCACATCTGCGCGGCACCGGCCGGCGCGTGCCCGACTGTGAGCTTCCGTTTCCCTTCCCTGGCACGGACAGTTTGGCGGCCAGATTTCCGTCTGCCATTGGTCGGAAACGGCCACCGCTCGGGGCTGGTGTTTCTGAAAATTGTGCCTCATTGGCGGCAATCGGTGCATTTGTCGACAGTGGCCGTGGGGTTATATTGAGAATTGTGAAATCAGCCGGCTAGACGTATGTGATCATCGTTTCTAAGTTACACTGCGATTTTGAATCAATAATCAATATATCCACGTGTTTGCCACCGTTTTTAGAGACTGGTCAATGGTCATTGGTCAAGTGGCCTCTGGCCAGTGGTGATGCTTATAACCAGGGCTGCGGAGTCGGAGTCGGAGTCGGAGTCGGAGTCGGAGTCGGTAAAATTTTGACCGACTCCGNCTACGCTCCTAAAGGGACTGGCTGATTGTCAGTCCGATCCCTGCACCTGCAGAGGTCACGGCCGTCGTCACGCCTCAGTCCTCAGCTCTAGTGGAGGTGCAGCGAGCTGCCAGCCGGGATCCAGAGAGCCTCACACCGAGGGGTCACACGTTACTGGCGCCAGCTTCCCGGAACACCATTCCCAGCTGCAGAGCCGCGCGCCGCGCTGGTGCGTCGCTACTGAGGTGTACGTGAGAAGCTGGTACGGCCCGTAGGTCGTCAGCAGTCAGCGTCTGGTCATATCACGCAGCTTCCGCCCTGAGACGCTGCGCCACGTCAACGCCGGGGAAAGCAACGGTCCCGATCCGCAATCTGTGAGTGGCTGGGGCCATGGAACAGAGAACTCTTCCTTACTTGATGCTGAGGCCAACATCAGGATACAAAGGAAACCTGCGCATTTTTCGAAGGGTGCTAGCTGCTTACTGTTTAACCAGGGTTGATGCACTAGTGAAACTACAAATTGGCGATACCTAGCCAGCGGTTGATTCTTCTACACGGGTGATAAGAGGAGGTTGTCGGTGGGAAGGCCGCGATAGTCAGTAGAGCATATGGGGGGTCGGGTCTGGGGCTGGCGGGTGCTGGCGCGGTTTGCCGGGCGTGGCGGATTACCGGTTGTGTGTGTCGCTAAAGTGAACATCCTCATCGGTAATATCTTGATAGTGGGCCAGGCGGGACTAGTATTGTGTAAACGGATAAGCGACAAGTTACTTCTGTCTAGTGTGTGAGCCTAGTAAAACGCGGTTGATCGAGTGCAATACGGATGAGTTGGTAGTCACATTCGCTCCGAAAACATTGTGTTTCCTTTTTTGGAAGATCCACGAAGGACAATGGACCCAGGGCCCATGCCCTTGAGGACTAACCGAAGAGGGTGGTCCAATATAGCAACTGAGTTAAGTCTGGCTAGGAGGGTCCATTTTGGTGCGAAGTACGCTCATTCTGGATCCAGTGACTCATGGGTCATGCTTTACGAGGGCCCATTCCGGGGATTGTTGAGAGGATCTTCCGACCAAAGAGGGCCGCAAAATTCGGTCTTCACAGGAGGGTCGGGTTATAGAACTACTTAATTGGAGGTTAATTTTCTGGGTAGAGTTCTTCCGTTCGGAGGATGAGGGGTCCACAAGATCCCGAGGGGCATTCACTATTGCGGTAGATCTTAGAGCTTCTCCAAGAACGTTTGGGGGGCGTGGGGGGGGCTGCTGAAAAGCTGGTGGGAAGAATCCGCTTAAAGTACGCGATCAAAATCCACAAAGATTTAGACCTTGGTTCTGGGGATTGTAGAGAGGGTTTTCGGTCCGAGTTTGGGGGTGGCGCTGAGAGACCAGATAGTGTGGTTAGGGCTTAAGCTGCCATACTGGAGATAGAATCCTACACCCCTGTTGCTGCGTGGCGGTCCCATGACGAATCCCGGATCCGCCACTGAGACGAACACTTCAAATCGCTGTTTAGTGCTGACAGTGATGAAGGGTATGACAAGATGGACACGCGAGCATGCTGCTCATTTCTCAAACACATTTTGACGCCAATCAGGAAACAATGCCGTGCAGACAATAAGTACGGCGAGACGTGCTCGTGCAGGCGATAAGTACGGCGAGACGTGCTCGAGCAGGTGAGAAGTTCGGTGAGACGTGCTCGTGCAGTTGAGAGGTTCGGTGATACTGGGTGTCGGAGGCGGTGGAGGGAGGAGTTTACGTGCTGGTGGATGAGGTGGGCTCTACGTGGTGTGCGTACAACGGCGTGGGGTCAGTCGTCGTAGATGCCCGATCGGCTGCGTACGCCCAGCGGGACGACTTGTCCCTGCCCCGCAGCAAACAGACGTTGTCCGCAGGGAACAATATTATTGCGTTGCAGAACGTTTAGCCAGCCGATGAATTGGGATCGGGTGGCTCTTTTGCATCCGGTGCAACTGCTAAGAGAAAGCACTCATGAAGCACTTTAATGAACGCGCTTAGTTCGGCAGTCCTCCGGTCTTAGGTGCGACATAATGTTGCCCTACTGCCGCTATGTGATTAGCACAGAAAGTTTGCTTTCGTTGATATTCATGCCTTCGTCCTCTGTGTGCGGCACGTGGGAGCGAGGGTCCGTGGAGCTTTCGGTGTGTTAGGGGTGCTGGGCTTTAACCGGGGTGGTTTTGGTTGAGTGCAGAAAGAACCACAGCCGCCTGTGCTGATCGCAAGCGATTCTCGTTATCGTACCTTCTCGGTAGCCGGACGGCACTAGCGGCGTCTTGGTGGTGGGGGCGGTGGCGGGGGCGGGGGCGGCTGTCGGGCGTCCTGGCACGTCCTGTCTGATGAAGATCGGTGGCGGAGTTGGGTCGAAGCCGGGCAGTGCGGCCCGCTGGGTGGTGTGTGTCGGACGCGGCGGACGTGTCGTCCTCCTGCCCGGCCGCACCGGATACTGAGGCAGCTGGCCGCCGCTGAAGCTGCCCTGGCCGGAGCCCCGCTCCCAGGGCTGGTCACGGTCCTCAGTAGGTCGCCACTGCTGCCTACGCCCGTAGTTCGGTCGCAGGTCCTGCTCCGGCCTTCGCTTTGAGCCAGGTCGCAGGTCCTGCCTTGGCTTCGCTTTGGACACCGATGCATTTAAAGAGGGTGTGAGATCCTTAACAGGAGTCCAACCCCAGTCCAGCTCACTGTCTTCGGCTGTCTTCTGCTCCTGGATCGGGCTTTGGCTCTTGTTCTGATCCCATTCCCTGGCGCGCTTCCGGTATCTGTCCTGATCCCAATAGGTGTCTCTGTTTCCGTGTTCCTGGAAATTCCGATATGTATTTTGTTTCCGGCCTGAATTCTGACCTGGCTGCCTCCTGGCCTCCCAGTTTCTGTCTCTGTCCTGTGCCGACACCTGGTCCTGGTCTCGATTCTGACTCCAGACTGTATCAGACCTCTCACCAGAGTCTGACCCCCCGGCCTGGCCCGGTCGTCTGCCGTCTACACGTCGTCCCTGCTCCAATGCCGGCTTGGGGTCCTGATCTCTGCTTGGGTCGTGTTGCTGGCGGTGGCCCCAGTTCTTCTCCGCTGCTCGCT
Source organism: Semibalanus balanoides (assembly GCA_014673585.1). NCBI lineage: Eukaryota > Metazoa > Arthropoda > Thecostraca > Balanomorpha > Balanidae > Semibalanus > Semibalanus balanoides. The sequence continues at coordinate 43,881 of VOPJ01006651.1, read as the reverse complement.
GCTGGTCTGGTTGGCGGTCCTGCTCCTCCTCGTTCCCTCTCGGCCCGTCTCTGCGTCCCGGCGCGGCGGCGTCCCCCCTGCTGTCGGCGTCGGTGGCGCCGCCGAACCGTTCCCGGTACGTCCACGGATCGTACACGTCCGCCGGGTAGCCGGCCGTCGTGGAGGACACGTTATCTCGTGCCGACGGCAGGGCGTAGCTGACCCGTGTGGTGCGCGGCTGTGACACGTGGTAGCGGACGGCGTCCCGGCGCCAGCGGCGGCGCCCCTTCCAGCTGCGTTGGTCTGAGGACGACTCTAGGTCGAGACCGTCCGACTGCCGACTGGCGGGCAGCCCTGGCCGCTGCCGGGTCCAGCCATTAGGCTGCTGGGCCGGCCACCGCACGCGAACCTCGGGGAGGCGGCAGCCCAGGGCCGCTGCCGGGTCCCAGCTTACGGTCCGTCTGGCCTGTCACCCACACGTTCCGACCGTCGGAGGAGGCGGGCAGCCCAAGGCCGCTGCGGGTCCAGCATTAAGGCTGCTGTGGCCGCCAACCCGACACGGTGCGACCCTCGGAGGAGGCGGGCAGCCCAAGCCGCTGCCCGGGTCCAGCATTAGGATCGCGTCTGGCCTGTCACCCGACACGCCCCACACTCGGAGGAAGGCGGGCAGCCAGGCGCTGCTCGGCGTTCCAGCCATTAGGCCGCTCTGCAGCCTGTCACCCGACACGCGACCTCGGAGGAGGCGGGCAGCCCAGGCCGCTGCGGGTCCAGTCCATCTAGGCCCGCTTCCTGGACCGGCCCACCCCGACAACGCCGCCCGACCTCGAGGAGGCGGGCAGCCCTGGCCGCTGCCGGGTCCAGCCATTAGGCCGCTCTGGCCTGTCACCCGACACGCCGACCTCGGAGGAGGCGGGCAGCCCAGGCCGCTGCCGGGTCCAGCCATTAGGCCGCTCTGGCCTGTCACCCGACACGCCGACCTCGGAGGAGGCTGGCAGTAGATGGCGCTGCTGCTGCCAAGCACGATTTTCCTGAGGCTGACCGCCGGATGGGTTCTGGCGCTGCCACGAAGGGATCGTTGCCCGACTTGGACCTCCGCTGATAGGGACGATCACAGGACGAGACGGGACGGGTTGTGATCCTGAAACCAGTCCACAACTGTCAGACGTTTCAGCTGTGTAGCAGAAGGGTGCTCAAAGTGAAATATTCACCTTTTTTCCACCAAAAAGGAGTTATTACTTGAAATCGTCAGACGAGACCAAAATATATTGTACATTTTTAACACATTTTGCATACAAAACTTTCCTTTCGAAAGATATTCCAGGTTATAGTTGATAAGCTTTCCACACTTTTAACGACTGGAACTTGCATGTACTTTTGATCCTCATCAAACTGCGGGCTTTTCCCGTATTGCTTTTTACGCAATGGAGTGGAAAATATATTTTGCGTTCTGGCTCGTTGTACCCGCCGATCCTCTTTGTACATCTAATTTTCATTTTATAGCCATTGGATGAAAAGGTAACCAAATTAGCAGTTCACCGATGCGCTTTTACGGCGGCCTAGTTACTGGTTGCGACCATAATTTTGTAAATAAATTGCTTCATTCAACACTTAAACCCCGCGCGGCGTAGGGGTCTCCACTCTCCAGCCGAACGCGCGGCGTAGGGGGCAAATTTTACCCCCTCGTATCTTCCGAACCAATAACCGCAGGGAGACTCGCAAGGCGGGGATCGAAAGCTCTCAATGAGGCAAATATAATGCACACCATACATTTTTAAAGTTAGGTCATATGCCCGGTCAGGTCATAGGTCAAAATCAAGTTATTTGAGTTAATGGTTCAAGCTTTCAATTAAAAAAATTAAGACCATTAATGCACATAAAGCTCTCAAAGGTATACTGTATCTCCTGCATTAAGTAAAAGTGAAATTGTTGGCAAAAGTCAAGGTGAGATCACAAACCAGGTCGCAAAAGGTCACTGTAACCAAGAGGTCAACGGAGAGTTCGGTCAATGGCGGGTTCGCACTTCGCAAGATCCCTTACTCTGATTATTTGCAGTGCAACGATAAATGAGCAGATGGATTCCTCTGCACAAAGTGGCCTCAGACCGCACAGAGGGGTTGCTCTGCACAAAGTGACTTCAGACCGCACAGAGGGCTTCCTTCCTACGCACGAAGTGGCCTCAGACGTTTCGGATGGGACACATGCCCAATGAGCCCCTCCCCTGGATACACTCTTGAACTGGGACAAACAGTGTCGAGGCAAGCTAGCAAAAGTGCCTAAATTATATCTGACATATATACACGGTAGCAGATGTAGTATTGATAGACTAGCGCTGATAAATTATGGCACTCACTCTCTCACCAGTGGCGGCGGCGGCGTTCCGCCTTCTCAAATCAGAACTGACGGCGGGCGGCAGCCGGGCCTGTCACGTGCTGAGAGCACAGCAGCTCAGAGACCACGAGCTCGACCCAGACACAGCACCACCTGCATGAAGCTGAAAACAGCGACAGAAGAGCAGAGTAGGTACTCACCTGCTGCAGTGCAACACCACTGCAGGAGGTGCGTGGCGGGCAGGACTCACCTTCATAGACGTCGGTGCTGTCGGCGCAGCTGGTGACCGTGTAGAACATGGTCTGCGGCCGGCTACAGTCGGACGCTAACCGGGCGCACAGCTGGCCGCCCCTGTCCGGTATCGTACCCACGTACTCCCCCGACACCGGACACGACGCCTCCTCCACAATACGCTGACCTGCCGTACACACACGCATTTTATATATCAGACATGTGCCAAGCCCCAAAAAAGGATCCAAGATCCACAAGATCCCACGACAAACAGATTTTCCAGGATCCAGAATCCAAAGGATTCCTTTATGTTTGCCTTCTCCAGGATCCAAGTTCCATAGGGTCCCATTACCTACCGCCTATAATGATTGGTTCTAGCAGGCAAATCCGAAAAAAATCGCGCGCGGCGCTAAATAACTAAATACCTACTACCTTTAACATACAAATCAACATTAAAAATGTTGTATATGCTTAAATACACGCCAAAAATGGGGATAATTTTTCTACATTTCTTCCGACCCCCCACTTAAAAATCATCGGTGACGCCCATGCCAGTTGGCATGAGCTAAACGCTATTTATACTTATATGTGTACCTATATTCTACGGAATATCGCATTGATGTGTTGTTATTCACAAAAAAATGTATCTTTTTCCCATTTTGTATCCCCGAAAAGTGTCTTTTCCTTCAAAAGGTGCATTTTCAGCTCGAATACCAAAAAAGGTGACCAGTCTAAATCCGCAGATAAAAAATGTTCCTTTTTGCCCCACGCGGAGAGAGTCTGGATCCGCCAGTGTTTCTGTCTGTCCCTGTCTGTCTGTCTCTGTCTCTCTCTGTCTGTCTCTGTCATCGTACTTACGTCCTTGCGTGATCCAGCCAGAATCCAGGAACCGGTGGGGTCCGCAAAGGCTGTTGGAGATACGCGGACTTGGAGACAAGCCTGTAACAAGTAACAACGCAATTCAGCTCAATATCAAAGGGGAATAAATACCTTTTTCCACAAAAAGAAAGTCGCTCTTGAAAGGGGAAAAATACTCAACTCATCTTATAAGTAAATCCAATCATATTTCGCATAAAAATGTTCGAAGCCGAAGCAATATCAACATAAAGTTGATAAGCATTCCACGCCTCTAATTTTTGGTATTGTTACTGTTTGTCTTCGGTATCTAAATTACTATTTTAAGAAAGTCTGTCTGTCCGCCCGACCGTGTTTTTGCCAACTAAATTTTCACTAATACGTATCATAGTTACATGTTATATAATTTCGACACATTAACATTGAATAGTACCTATCTAAGAAATCATTTTGCAGATCGCATGTGTGCACATGTGTGCATATTATTCTACTCCCTATATTTCCCAAAATCAAACCGTCCTCCTACAAGTAAAGATAATGTCTGATTGTGTTAGAAAAAATAACACGACACAACTTCCATCGATAATACCACCGTCCGCCCTCTGATGAGCGGAACTTGAACTATACGCAACCAGCGTGGCACGGGTTGTGGTTTGTGCACACCTGCGCCACTTATATAAGATTTTCTCAACGCGCACACCAGCGACACCTATAGCACGGAGAAGGCGTTTAGCAGTAAACGTAGAAAATATAGCCGTTCGCACCGAATTGAAAAATCTTTAAGTCACAAACCACGATCCCTTGACGGATGAGTACCTCGGTAATATGACGAATAAAAAACGTAAAAATGCAGTCTGTATGCAGAAATCGTCCTGCGGAGCGGACGGGTTAGCACTGTTTGTCTTCGTTATTGTAACTGTTATTGTTGTTGTTGTTACTGTTATTGTTGGTTTTGTTACTGCTATTGTTGGTATTGTTGGTATTGGGTTGGCCGGCGGGTGGGATAGTGTGGCCCGGCGGGTGGGATAGTGTGGCCCGGCTGGTGGGATAGTGTGGCCCGGCCGGGTGGGATAGTGTGGCCCCGCGGGTGGGATAGTGTGGCCCGGCGGGTGGGATAGTGTGGCCCGGCTGGTGGATAGTGTGGCCCGGCGCGTGGGATACGTGTGGCCCGGCGGGTGGGATAGTGTGGCCCGGCGGGTGGGATAGTGTGGCCCGGCGGGTGGGATAGTGTGGCCCGGCGGTAGGGATAGTGTGGCCCGGCGGGTGGGATAGTGTGGCCCGGCGGGTGGGATAGTGTGGCCCGGCGGGTGGGATCAGTGTGGCCGGCGGTAGGGATAGTGTGACCGGCGGGTGGGGATAGTTGGCCGGCGGGTGGGGTGGTTGTGGCCCGGCGGGTGGGATAGTGTGGCCGGCGGGTGGATAGTGTGGCCCGGTGGTGGGATAGCTCGTGGCCGGCGGGTGGGATAGTGTGGCCCGGCGGGTGGGAATAGTGTGGCCCGGCGGGTGGGATAGTTGTGGCCCGGCGGGTGGGATACGTTGGCCCGGCAGGTGGGATAAGTGTGGCCCGCGGGTGGGATAGTGTGGCCCGGCGGGTGGATAAGTTGGCCCGGCGGGTGGGATAGTGTGGCCGGCGGGTGGGATAGTGTGGCCCGGCGGGTGGGATAGTGTTGGCCGCGGCGGGGTGGGATAGTGTGGCCCGGCGGGTGGGATAGTGTGGCCCCGCGGGTGGGATAGTGTGGCCGGCGGCGGGTGGGATAGTGTGGCCCGGCGGGTGGGATAGTGTGGCCCGGCGGGTGGGATAGATGTGGCCCGCGGTGGGATAAGTGTGGCCCCGGCGGTGGGATAGTGTGGCCCGCGGGGGATAGTGTGGCCCTGCGGTGGGCTAGTGTGGCCCGGCGGGTTGGGATAGTGTGGCCCGGCGGGTGGGATAGTGGTGGCCCCTGCGGGTGGGATAGTGGTGGCCCGGCGGTGGGATAGTGTGGCCCGGCGGGTGGGATGTGTGGCCGGGCGGTGGGATAGTGTGGGCCCGGCGGTGGATAGTGGTGGCCCCCGGCGGGTAGGATAGTGTGGCCCGGCGCGGTGGGATAGTGTGGCCCGGCCGGGTGGGATAGTGTGGCCGGCGGGTGGGAATAGTGTGGCCCGGCGGGTGGGATAAGTGTGGGCCCCGGCGGTGGGATAGTAGTGGCCCCGGCGGGTGGGATAGTGTGGCCCGGCTGGTGGATAGTGTGGCCCGGCGGTGTTGATAGTTGTGGCCCGGCGGGTGGGATAGTGTGGCCCGGCGGTGGATACGTGTGGGCCCGGCGGTAGGGATAGTGTGGCCCGGCGGGTGCGGAATAGTGTGGCCCGGCTGGTGGGATAGTGTGCGCCCGGCTGTGGGATAGTGTGGCCCGGCGGGTGGGATAGTGTGGCCCGGCGGGTGGGATAGTGTGGCCCGGCTGGTGGGATTAGTGTGGGCCACGGCGGGTGGGATAGTGTGGCCCGGCCGGGTGGGATAGTGTGGCCGCGGTAGGGATAGTGTGGCCCGCGGGTGGGATAGTCGTGGCCCGGCGGGTGGGAATAGTGGTGGCCCGGCGGGTGGGATAGTGTGGCCGGCGGTGGGATAGTGTGGCCCGGCTGGTGGGATAGTGTGGCCGGCCGGGTGGGATAGTGTGGCGGCGGGTGGATAGTGTGGCCGGCGGGTGGGATAGTGTGGCCCGGCGGGTGGGATAGTGTGGCCCGGCGGGTGGGATAGTGTGGCCCGGCGGGTGGGGTGGTGTGGCCCGGCTGGTGGGGTGTACGTTTACGTTTACGTTTATTTAATTTACGTTTAGTACGTTTTGATGTCATTGGAATATATTGGACTAGTTGCCGAGATAGAAATGGTAAGCACATCTTGGTTCAACACGTTAAAGAAAAAAGACCTTGTAGGTATGTGGTCGGACATAATGGTTTTCGATATCCGACTGCCGAACTATGACCGTTCGACGCGTGCATTTTTTAGGGGGATATATGTTTGCCCCCACGTCTTTCGATGGGGGGCAGGGTCCCCCCATCCGCTTCTGCCGCCTTTGCAGTTTCACTACACACAACACAATGGACTGAGTTCGACAAGACAGGCCAGCGACCTCTGAAAAGGACTGATCAAGGCCCTGCTGAGGGGAGGACGCCGAATGCGTGGCGAAATGCCGGACCACCTTATCTGAGGACGAACTTCTGGACACGCTGTATGGTGTTTGACCTCTTCACCTTGAGTGACCTGATGAGTTGGAAGTCTCCATAAAGGCACCCTGGCCACCTGGTTGACCCTGGCTCCAGTTTGCCCGGCTGATCGCCAGTACACTCTGGAGACGGGCCATATAGCTCGACTGTCTCGGTGTTAGTGCAGTGTTGCTGCACTGCAGGCTCTGTCAGCTCCTCCCCCCGACATAACTGCGGTGCAGGCCACACATTCCTCCGCGGCACTGAGACACGCCGGGCCGCCGCCGTCAGTGCCGGGTCGCCATTGGCACGGGCAAAATTGCTGGACAGCGCGCCAGAAGGAATCACGGGCCGATACGATCGGCCGCCGTCATCCTGCGGTGGCCGCCACAGACTGCCGCGGGTCAACACCTCACCCCCCGACTGGCGCAGTCACCGGCAGGTCAGTCGGCCGGACTGGCGCCGTCACCGGTAGGTCAGTCGGCCGGACTGCCGCAGTCACCGGCAGATCAGTCAGCCGGACTGCCGCGGTCACCGGCAGGTCAGTCGGCCGGACTACCGCAGTCACCGGAAGGTCAGTCGGCTGGACTGCGCGTCACTAACGGGTCATGTCACCGTCGCACTTACCAAGCTGCAGCTCCATCACGTTGACGCCCCGCTTCTTCAGCCAGATGCAGTTATAGGTCTCCTCGCCACTGCCGGATGCCCAGTAATTGTCAGCCGTGGGAAACTCACAGAGCAGCATTCAAATATCCAAACGACAGCAGTAGCGATGACCAGCTAAATTAGTGCACATATATAGAAAGGCAATGTTTAATGTGATATATTTTACAGTTTCATGTTCCGCCTAGCAAGCCACTAGTCACATAACCAAATTCATGTCCCTCGTTATTGCACCTTGTCTGTTTTGCATCCAACAAATGTACTTGTCGCAGTCCAAAATTATTTTATAGTGATTAGTTTGGATGCCAATACATTACAAATTTGTCTCAATTTACAAACCAGCTAAGCCCATTTTAAGCACATGAGATCCTAAAGCATTGCACAACGTCCCGCTGTCCCAGTGGCAAAGCACAATGCACACACCGTGCCATGCATGACTGCACTCACCAATGCGATCTGGAGTAAATGACGAACTTCTCGTCTCCGCCGCCGACGCAGCGCGCTGTGTAGCTGCGGAAGCTCTTCACGTCCTTGTAGACGATGGTGTTGCCGTTGACGTGCGCGTGCTGCCAGTGTCCCTGCGCCCAGTCGGGGAAGGTGCAGGTGGCGCGGCGGACAGCCGGCGGCCACGGCCGCGACGGCGCCGAGTACAGCACCAGACGCTCGTGGCCGTGTGTGGCGTTCTCCAGACGATCAAGGCAGGACGCGTCCGACGAGAGAGACAAGAAGATCCGGCCCGAGCCCACCTCCTCCCGGTACATCTGAGGGGAGGACAGGGGTGGTTTGAGCCCACCTCCTCCCGTACATCTGACGGGAGGACAGGGTGGTTCGAGGCTCGGAGCCCACCTGCTCCCTGGTACATCTGACGTGAGGACAGGGGTGGTTTGAGCCCACCACCTCCCGGTACATCTGACGGGAGGAAAGGGGTGGTTTGAGCCCACCTCCTCCCGGTACATCTGACAGGAGGACAGGGGTGGTTCGAGGCTTGAGCCCACCTGCTCCCGGTACATCTGACGGGAGGACAGGGGTGGTTTGAGCCCACCTCCTCCCGGTACATCTGACGGGAGGACAAGGTGGTTTGAGCCCACCTCCTCCCGGTACATCTGACTGGAGGACAGGGGTGGTTCGAGCCCGCCTCCTCCCGGTACATCTGACTGGCGGGTGCAGTGTTCTTTCACCCGAGGAAGAGGCACGGTGCCAGTGTCGTGCAGGTCGACACCTGGCACCTCCAGCAGCGGCTGGCTGGCGGGATTGGTTTTGCAGCCGAGCTTGGCCTGGCCTTTAGCCAGGTCGCACCGTAGAGGTCACGTGGCTCGGTGGTGGACGGTGGTGCTGCATAGTGTGTGCCTGTTTAGCGGCCGGTGCGTGATCTGCTGGAGCACGATGCCACACATGAGGTCACGACCTTCTGCACCGAGCGCACTGATTGAGGCCTGGGCTGCACCTGAGCTGACCACAGCTGGCGGACACTGCTGGGCCCGGTCGACCGCAGCATCATAGGTGGCATTATCGGCATTTATCTATAGGCCTGTAGGGGCCAGGGCCTTATTCATGACACATCTATCTACTATCTATCTATCTATCTATCTATCTATTCTATCTATCTATCTATCTTCTATCTATCTATTCTATCTATTCTGATCTATCTATCTATCTATCTATCATATCTATCATTCTATCTATCTATCTATCTTATCTATCCTATCTATCTATTCTATCTATCTATCTATCTATCTATCTATCTAATCTATCTATCTATCTATCTATCTATCTATCATATCTATCTATCTATCTATCTATCTATCTATCTATCTATTCTAATCGTATCTATCTATCTATCTATCTATCATCTTATCATCTATCTATCTATCTATCTATCTATCTAATCTATCTATCTATCTATCTATTCTAATCTATCTACTATCTATTCTATTCTATCTTCTATTCATCATTAATTCTATCTATTACATCTATTAATCTATCTTCATCTATCTATCTATTCTATCTATCTATCTATCTATCTATCTATCTATCTATCTATCTATCTATCTATCTATCTATCTATCTATCTATCTTTCTATGAATTTCCAATTTCTTCCAAAATGTGGCAAAGGAATATTTAGGAAAAGTCCAAAAGTTGCAAAACTGTAGCTTTACTAGAATGGAAACAGCAGCGAAAAAAAAACTCATGGGGGTCATTTTAGCCCCCCCCCTCAACGCTAATAGGGTTAGAGCTACGAAACGTTTTAAAAAGTTTCAAACGAAACGTTTCGTTTTAAACTTTGACTTCGTCCATCAATGGGTCATCCCGTCGCCGACATTGAGAAATAAATAAATAATGATACAAAATTGCACATGTAATAAGGTTCACAGCGACAAAAACATGCTGTGCAAAACTTGTCTTTCTATCTTGCATGATGGGACCGTAATTGTATTGTCTTAGGTCCGCTACTTCACATAAAAGATTTTGCCTCTGATTGCCTGCACTGTAGTGGCGATCGTTTTATCGATATCGAAACAAAAAATGAACAAAAAGAAAATAAGTGATAATTCAAATACAGGGGCTCCAGATGTGAATGTTATTGCATTCAACAATCAAACCAATAGCTTCTGACTGAAATATGTTTTACATTCCAATCCAAAACAGTAGGCACTCTCCATTTAAATTAGTGCGGACAGGCGCACAATCGCACGAACAAAGCTTGAATACATAGAAATAAGATGGATGGCAAAGAAACGCTGCACAAAGCCGAGCCGGAATGGGGGATGGGCTGCGCCATACGTTCTGCTCCCCTGAGCCCGGTCTCGCGGCCCGGCTCTGCCGACAGCCGGAAGTTGTGGTAACTGTACCGATCCCCCCCCTTCCTCCCGCCTTCGCCCGCCCCTCCACCGTGGCAGAGTTTGGCGGCGCGGCTGTGAGGCTGACCGGATGTGCCGCCTTGCGCCGCATCAGCGCGTCCGGTGCCGGCGCCCGCCTGCCGTGCTGACTGGTCGTTCACTAAGCGGCCTTCGCTGCGCCGCAAGGGCGCGCCCGAGGCGAGATGCGCCGCAGTCGTGCCGTGCGCCACCGTGGGAACGGAACGGTGCACGGCGCAGCCACACCAGCAACCCAGCAACAGGCCAGCCGACCCGAACAGACAGGCTGGCCGACGCCCGGGCGGTCCCAAACGGAGAGATGGACAGCGGCAAACGGAAATGGCAGGTCCGGAAAGAGCCAGGTAGGTACAGGGAGAGCGAGACTGAGGGACTGAGTTAATCGGAGGAGGGAGGAACAGAGACATAGAGTCATAGTCAGAGCCACAGATCAAAATGGAGCTAGTTAGAAGATCGAAAGGGAAACTGTGGACAAGAAAGACATGGGTGAAGTAAAACATAATACAATCAGAAACGCACAGTACCTACATGTAGAGGTTGAATCCATTCAAACATCAAATAAGCAATTATATTACACAGCAAGTTGCAAAAAACTTGTTTCGGACAAGGCTGCACCGGCCACCTCACTGATCAGTCTTGTCCCATGGGTTGGCAGTTGGCACCGAGCTATGTCTGCTGAGAGGGGACGCCGGACGCCGATGAAGGCACGCATCACCTCTACTCACACGCTGCTGGGCCCCTGCCCTCTGTTGGCCGGCTGGCGTGCTGCTGGCTGCTGCAGAGCGGCCCCGGCCGCTGCACTGCACCGCGCGGACCCGCAGCCCGCGGCACGATCACGGCGGAATGACCGCGGCTGGCACAGCACCATTCATTCGAGCGATAGGCCAAGGAAAGCAATATAAAGCCAGAATCGTGAATGCTTTATGGTAGAAGACGTTTTGGGCTATCATCTGGTGGTAGTTTTGAGTGGTGACTCTCGGTGACTTTTTTGGTAGCTTGCGTAAAGATAACGATACGTTACTTGTACTGCGGAACCGACGCAAGCTACATACCAATATAACACATAGGCGTAGGAACGCGGGGGGGGGGCCGCGGGGGCCATGGCCCCTCACTTTTTGTCCATTTTGGTGTCCTAAAATAAAAAACTTACTTCGTTCTAACAATACAAAGGCGCAACAGACTCGCGAAGACGAAACGAGCTCAAATCTGCAAAGAAATCCCGCGTAGGGGGATTGAGTTCCGCCCAAGATGAGATCGAAGTTTCGCTGGCCCCCCTCACTTTTCGTCCCGTTTCTACGCTCCTGATAAAACACATTTCTCGTTTCGCATATAACATTTTTAAACATATTACCTCGAAGTCCATGAGATGTGCTTTTCTTTGACGCATGGCAGTGACTATAAATCTTTATACTTGTTGCTGTAATGGGCACCTAAACTTGGGCACAATTTCCCGCCTGAAGGGTGGTATTTGTGTCGTTCTGACATGTGCAACTTTAGGTATACCGAAAACCCACCATAAAGTGACTTATATACTTATTTTCGTCGCTGGAATATTATGCTCTGAGGTCGTTTTTATAAAAGAGAGCCACGACTCGATTTTTTTATCAAATGCTGAGCCATTTTCTATCATTAGCAAATCGTTATTATCAACAAAATTAGTTGAAAACGATAAAATGCTTAGTACTATTGCGTTTCTTTGTTTTATTTTCGAGACATCGAACAGTAGTTCGCAGCTCAGAACCTATGATTAAAAAAATCGAGTCGGGACTCGATGCTTTTATAAGAACGGCCTTAGATGTATGTTTTCATAAAATTACCCAAATTACGGATGCAAAAAAGTCGGGGAAAATTAATATCCGCCACACCTGGCCCTGGGGGGGCGCGAGCTGACTTACTAACTGAGCAAAACTGATTAGTTGGAAAATAAATGCCAAACATGGCACAGTTACCGGGTAATTATCAGCAAGTCAAATTGCTTGTGGAATTTGGACGGTGGACGGTGGACGGCGGACGGCGGACGGCGGACGGTGGACGGCGGACGGCGGACGGCGGACGGCGGACGGTGGACGGTGGACGGTGGGACGGCGGTACTCACTGCACAGCGATAGCGCGGCCGCTTGGTTCCGACAGCACCCACGTCCAGCAGCGCCAGGTAGTTGCCGCCCCGGCCGTCGTCCCAGTCGGCCAGACACTGGAACGTCACGTCTGACGGGTAGAGGACACATCGGACGTGAGTTGCACGGCAGCCACCGACGATCGCAGCATCACAGCACGCACACCACACATGGCACAGAGTCGTCAGCTCCAGTTACCGAAAATAAATGACGGTATCTAGTGGGAGCTGACTAGGATTATTAAAAGAAGTCGAAGTACTGAGACATATATCACTGCATGTCCATAAAATAACCATAATTAGTCTGGAATGTGATAATCGGCTACTGTGCCCTACCGCGTCTTAGTACTGCCTCGGGAGCCTTCTGTCGGCAGCACACACAGGTATGCTGACGGCCGCAGTATACCGGGAACAACAGCGTGTACTTGCAAGGGCGCGGATTGTCATATATTTCGTATAGCTGCCATCAATGTCTGGCGGCGCCGGGGGCGGCCGGCTTACATAGGGCAGGCCGTGTGACCGCAGAGACTGCAGGAATGCAACCGGTGGCCGGCACTGATGGCTGCGGGGGCAGGGGAGGGGTGACCCGGGGTGGGCCGGGGTTGGTCGGGGTGAGCCGGGGTGGGCCGGAGTAAAGGCCGGTGGTGATCCGGGGTGGTCCGGGGTGGGGCCGGGTGTGGGTTCGGAGTGGGCCGGAAGTGGCCAGGGGTGATCCGGGGTGGGCCGGGGTGCGCGCCGGGCGTGATCTGTGGTGATTTCTGGGTGGATCCGGGGTGATCCGGGGAGGGCCGGTGGTCTGGGACGGTGGACTGGCGAGGGCCCGGAGTGGGCCGGGGTTGGGCCGGGGTGGGCCGGGTGGGCCGGGTGGGCCGGGGGTGATCCGGGGTTGATTCCGGGCAGTGATCCTGGGTGATCCGGGGTAATCCGGGGTGATCCGGGGTGATCCGGGGTGGCGGTTGGGCCGTGGCAGAGCGGGGTGGCTGGGGGTGGGCCGGGGTGATCCGGGGTGATCCGGGGTGGCCGGGGTGGGCCGGGGAGGGCCGGGGTGGGCCGGGGAGGGCCAGGAGGGCCGAGGTGTGAGGCCGGTGGTGGCCGGTGAGCCGGGTGTGGGCCGGGGTGGCCAAGGTGGGCCCGGGGTGGCAGGGTGGGCCGGGTGAGTGCCGGGGAGGGCCGGGAGGGCCGGGGAGGGCCGGGGAGGGCGGGTGGCCGGGATGGTCCGGGGTGATCCGGGGGTATCCGGGTGGGCCGGGGTGGGCCGGGGTGGGCCGGGGTGGGCCGGGGTGGGCCGGGGTGGGCCAGGGTGGGCCGGGGTGGGCCGGGGTGGGCCGTGGTGGGCCGGGGAGGGCCGGGGTGGGCTGGGCAGGACCAGGGAGGACCGTAGAGGACCAGGGAGGGCCAGGGAAGGCTGCGGAGGATCGGGGAAGACCAGGGTGTTCGGACACGATGCGTACAGCGAAGTGCAAACAGTGTCAGAAAAGTGGCCTGTTTCTCCGTTATTCTGAACTTGGAAAATTTGTTCTTGGAAAACTTTGACTGTAAAGAATGATTTTGTTTTAGTCTGGGGGTGCAAATGGCTGACGAGCATAAATAAATCGCAGGAGAAGATAGACAACAAATAACATACATTAATATTTTTACAGACTGCAATCTCGATCTCTGCATGAAATTTGTTTTTCGCCGCTGGCGAAAAATTTGTTTTGCAAACTGAGATCGTGGAACCAATTGTCTGCCCCTGAGTGCAAATGTTATGTTTACTTCATCGACGCCACCACTGTCTGTCTCTGTCTGTCGGTGCTGCACGCAGTAGAATCCAATGCAATGACTATAGCCCTCGCCCCCGGTATCAGGGGCGAGGACAAAAATAGTTTCATTAGATTTCACTGCGTGTAGCACCGACAGACAGCACCGATGGACAATGTTGACATTGAACTAAACGGGTGCGCTTAGCCAAAGCTTTTTAATAATAATTTCTACGCTAGCTTTCGGCAGACGAAAACAAACATCGCCCCAGAGAAATGGAGAGTTAATTCGAATAGTGCACTGAAAGGACTGCTATAAGCCGTTTTCACGAATATTTATTCGCCGGGAACATCGACATCGGGTGATGTCTATGAAGTGGACAGAACATTTGCACTACCCTGTACAGGCCATTGGTTGCGGCTGCGGAGCCTGCGGCGACTGCCGCTGAGCCGGTCCAGCCGCCGGGGACGGCCGCCAATCTGCTGAACTGCAGATTGTGGGAACGGGCCGGTGTGAGCCGCACCTCTTCCGTTCTGCTGCTGCAGCTGGCCGCTCCGTGCCCTCTGAACTCGCACCTAGTCATTTCACCAGGTCAGGCCTGCTCTCAGATGCAGATGACCTAGCAGTTTTCCTGTTTCGGTTTTTCCTCTTGCTATTCGCACTGGACCATCATGAGCCGGTTTAACGTATTTTTTGTATTTGCCTTTGTTTTTGCGCCGGACAATATTAGCCGGCTTAACGTAACGTTAAATGTCCGTCTGGCTCATTGTCAATTAAGTTTCCCCTCCCCGGCCATAGTCTACCGGCTAGCTGGGAAATGAAAATGTGGGCTTTTTGTTTCAGAGTGCATACGAGCGGTTCGCCCCGACCGAGTAGCTTATTTCTTTGCAACTACACTCAGTCGATGTGACTGCAATTTGCACATACAAACGTTGATTTCGTAAAGCCAGGCGACCATCACATAATGTCAATACAAAATGCCAATATAACAATCGGCAGCGTGTTGCAAACCGTCACAATTGACAGTTCGCAACACGAGCCGTCACAACCGACAGCTTCGCAACACGAACTGTGACAATTGACAGCTCGCAACACGAGCCGTCACAACTGACAGCTCGCAACACGAACCGTGACAATTGCAGACGGTAAGAAATCTGGCATGCACTATTTAACTCAAAGCAAAGCTATCAATTGCCCTTTCACGTTGGAAAGGAAGATTCCCGATGTCTTTAGCCTTTAGTCCTAGGTCTGGGTGTATTTTCGTTATTAGTAACGTAAACGTGCATTCACAAATTTGTAAAATCAGTAGTAAATTGTCCTTTGGTGCTTACAAGCCTTACTGAGGTTCTGCTGAAACGAGCAGCCCCTGAAGTGCAGGTGCAGTCCGAAGCCGTACGGACAGTTGGAGAGTTGGGAACTGGTGTCGGTACAAACGGCCTCCTCCGATTCGTAGGAGAACGAGAACCGGCCGCTGATCGGGCAGTAAATTGGCGCCACGTGCGGCTCCGATTTGCGCGTCTTCGTCTCTGGAACAAACAGGAACAGACATTCAGCATGACTGAGAACAGGATCGGAACAGAAACGGAACATCGGCTAACCCAGTACTTTTACCCACTGCACGGCTCGTGATATCGGCCACCCACTGTACGGCCCGTGACATCGGCATCCACACACTGCACGTCCCGCGGCACGGATCAAAGTCGGAATTACCATATGCTATAGAGGTACATTATACACGATTAAGGTGGGTCCCATAAAATTAGCACCATAGCGGTTTCCCCTTAGGCACGTGCAATGAAGGCCGTTTTCCCTTTTCTCTGTCGTTTCTGCAAATTATGAGGCCCGACTGTGGACCTGTTCCCGTGGCGCCTCTAGCCGCCTCTAACCTTCTCTAAGTTGCTCTAACTGCAACTGCTCTGTGTTAAAGAATACGACAGGAGCAAGTGGGAGCAGCTTGGAGGTTAGAGGTGCGACGGGAACAGGCCCGGCAGTCAGCTGAGAGACGGCGTGGGTACTCACTGTACATCATGATCTCGTGGACGCGGCCGCGCCTGCTGGCGGCCGCGGAAGACAGCTCGTCCTTAGTGGGACACAGCCGGTACGTGTCGTTGAGATTGGTGGCGCAGCTGGTCTGCGGGTCACGAGTGTGAAGCTGCAGCACGTTCACCGACCGGATCACCATGTGGAAACACCGCAGGCACCCGTTGCTCCTGAGAAAACAGTAACAGAAATGACGGCACCGTGGGTAGTGGGCACCGTCACACACATCCAATGTACATTGTACAAGGTACATATACAGTGAATTACGATGGCCTACTCACCATTCACAACTCTTAAACTAGCGGCGAACACTGCCCGATCGAAATAATCGAGCATCAAAATATATTATACCGTCTGGGGCATTCCAGGACACATCGACCAAACAAAACTCGAAATAACAGCATATATCTCATACTTCGATAAAACCAAGGCGATAAATATACGACGATAAATATACGATAAATATACGATAAAACTATGTCATGGGACTAGAAGCCATTGAACTTAAAACATTCCAAGGAATACCATATGACAATAACGGGTATAGAGTAGGTGCATGCAACATTTTCCAAAGCACCAAAGCAACTTACCCATCGCGTAAAATGATATTATCGTCGACTTTTCTGTGGCAAAAGCCGTATGGAAGTATGCTGTTGACTTCAATTAGCACCTCGGAGTACTGGTTTGGTGCACTCTGTACTGCGTATGTGCCGTGGTACTCAAAAGGGAAGAAACATTCCGCTCCACCTGCCGCAGACAAAACATGACAGTCAGAGGGACGCTGCTTCTGGAGCCGGTAACGCACGGAGTTTGGAGATAGCGATGTCTCACTGACATTCCCGAACAATTATGGCAAACAGCTGTATAGAGTACATATAATCGAATACAAAACAGCAAAACATAGGACATAGCACAGTTTAACCCTCGCCAGTGAAGGGCAATCAACCTACGTGACAGTGAAGGGGGATACGTTTACGACCCCAATGGCGTTTCGCTCCTAATTGAGCTAGTTTCGATTAAAAAAGGAATGATCCTTGTTGTGATGAGAGGAAGCCGATGATAACCGATTTGAAGTTCCTGGGTCATTGGGTGACCTCTGAGGTCATGTCAATAAACCGATGTCATCCAAATCGTAAATGCGTTTAAATTGAAGTGAATCGAGCTAGAATCGTGAATGAGCATATACTAATGAAAATGGGTGATAAATTTGGGTTCAGCGTGACAAAATGTCCTAGAAACTACCAGATCACAAAAAGGTCACCAAAGGTCATCTGAGGTCAGTGACTTCGGTTGACCTATGAAAGGGCATGACCCCATTGGAGCATATAATAATGTAAAATTAATGCCAAGTTTGAAATCAGCGCCACAAAAGGTCCTGAAAACTGCCGGAGGCCAAAAAGTTATCTCAGACCATCGGTCACTGAATTTGGTTAACTTCTGAAAAGGTCAAACGAGGTCACAATCTTAGTGGAAGCCATAAATGTCACCTGTTAACACCTGTGCATATGCTCGCTCCTGAACAACACACACTTGGAAACTGCACAACTTGCAAACATCGATACTAAGGGACGCCAGTTGAACCTCACTCATGACCTTGAGAAGCAGGCAGGGGCGGATCCAAGGGGGGGGACATCCGGCATGCCCCCCCCCCAAAGCGAAAAGGGTGGGCCAACATAATCTTTTTTGTTCGCCCCCCCCCCGCCGAAGGACATCAGTGGAATACCCAACATTGTTCAATACGGACTGCATTTGGTACTATTTGGTTAATTAACATTGGGAGCTGACCCGAGCCCCGAGGAAATAACAATTTATCGTTAAAATAGCTTTGAAGCGTCAAATCAAGCTATCACCGATACAAAACTGGAAAAATTCGCGCGCGCTTCGCGCCGGCAGTGCACACGATGTTTCGCAATCGCTTACACAAATTAGGAAAATTGGAAAATTAACTCATTAAGTGTATGGCAGAGTGCTCTCCTTGACGCGTATTCCTGGCCCCAGGGCCACTTCATACAATTTAACCCTGCCTTTACCGTTTTCCACCTTCGCCGGTACGGGGGGGGGGGCGGGGCTGACAGAATTCCTGTTTAACTTCAAAGCCAGCATCGATAGAGTCATGTGAGTAATTAACGGTATGCAATTTTTAGGTTTCATTTTCATTGGGTGAACTTCCAGGTCAAAGGAATCACCTAGACTCGATCACGTCAAGAATAGCGTTTTTTCCACCCCCCCCACTTCCCGTCAGAAAACCTCAAAAGAGAAAATTGAGATAAACGTAAATAAAAAGGCTTGGCCCTTGACCGAGTTTTGTCTCAGAATACAGAAACATGTATTTATGTGTCGGTATCTGGTCAAATAAGTCAAAAAGTGATTAACTTCTCGTCATGAGTTTCGTACACTTAGAGCCACATTCAATCACAAATTAGTTATATGCAAGTCATTGTTATAAAATTTGGTTTGGGTATTTCCCATATTTAGTTCTCTCCACTTATCTTTTTGGTTTTTCAAATCTGGGAACATTTTTTTTAGTGATTCCCCCATTTTTTTCAGTTTATAGGGTTAGAAACCCAAAGTTCGGAAAATCGATTTGGCCTTTCCTAATTAAAAATGGCATTTTCGATCTTTGTCGGCTTTTCTGTTAGCAATTTTGCTGCAAATATCTATTTTCTACCGATTTTTACGATATAGATACCGTTTTCCACCAACTATAATTCGTCACTAAAAACGTCATTTTCTCCCAAATGACTGAACCAATTCAGGAAAATTTGCCAGCATGCGTATAATTGTTGTTCAACTCAGCTAGTGAAATTCCAGCAAAGATGCGCCGCATGAGTAAAAAGTGATTTCAGAAAAACAGCAGGAGGCCTGTCAGGCCCCTGAGCGAGGGATATTTCAGCTGGCTACAAGTTAAGCATGGCCTGCCGAGTTCCGAAAAAGGCGCCGCGAACGATATGACGTGAAAATCGCCCCTAAACACCTACAGTACCTAACATCAAACCAAATGCGTATTTTAACATTGGAAATCTACATTAAAAAAGGTTGCAAAAGGCATGCACCGCAGACAAAACGGATATGCGTTTTTTCGTCATTTCATCCGACCCCTCAATAATTATCGGTGACGGCCCATGCGAGTTGTTGAGATAAAGGTTATTATTGATTACTCGTGTGTATACTCTACGGAAATGGTGTATCTGTGTGTTTTAAAGTGATTTTTCCCCGATTTTTTACCCCAAAAAACGAAAAAGTTTTTTTCACGATTTTTTCCGAGATTTTTTTTCCGAAAAAAAGTATTAAAAAAATCCGAAAAAACAGGAAAAAATGGATTTTTTCGAAAAAAATCGTATTTTTTCATCTCTAAGGCCAAATAAGATGAAAAGCCCAAATCCGTGAAAAAAATGGCGGGGTTACCTTTTGCCGGAAAAAGTTGGGGCCCCAAACGACGGGGCTGTGATCCGCCCTTGGAAACAGGTTAAATGTCACGGGTCAAAGGGGGTACACATAAAATACGAGTCTGTGTTATGTTGTTTACAAGTATGGTGCTGTAAATTTCATCGCAATCGGATGACAAATACGTGAACTATTCCCGGAAAACCGAGGGGGTTGGCATCTGCACCTCCCCCCACACACAGGCGAGGGTTAAAGCGTGAAACAAGTGATCCACAGGTTGAAAAAACCTAGACGGCATGTGAGCACAGACTATCATCCGGAAGAGCAGATAGCTTCTGTGCCGCGATTGAAGTCTCCAGCCATGGATAATGTAACTTCGCCCACTTTCTATTGTAAATCCGCGACCACGCGCAGCCGCTGCCGTTTCCCGTACCTACTACAAACGACAGCTAGTAAACCGCCCGCCCCGTGCAGTAGACCGCAACGCTTAGATGACCGTCCCGTCGCATGGTTTCTCGCCTTCCGGTGATTGTGAGATGAACAAAATTTAGTTGAAATGCATTCGAGAAGAGAAGGCCTCACAAACAATTATGACATGTTGGTTCCATCGATGGACAATGAACCACCCGGTAATTTGCGATTATATGACACATTACCTGATATCGTGTGCGCAGGACGATGTAGTGTTAACGATGTATTGTATATGTACTGTATGTTAAATCTGTAAGTGGTAAATTGGTTAGTGTATACTAATGATTGGTGCCCTGCGAGGCAATGTATGTGGAGAGTCATGCGTGATTGTGTGCTGTTCACGTCCATGTGTAATGTGTATCGTACAACCCAGGACGGGCCCATGAGACCCTTCGTTGTACTGACAATTTATGTATTTATGTCTTTATGATATAGGAGACAACTTAAGCAACTTTTACGAAAGAACATTTGTTTTAAATCGGCTATTAATACATAAGCAAGCAAAATCTGATGAGTTTTCAGAATTTTGTGAGACTTATGGGGGATTTGTCCTCCGCAAACAACCGTGCAAACCCCCCCCCCCTCCAAACACCGTTCTGAATCCACCAGTGTATGTCACTCAGTCATCCGGCTACCCAATCACGAGAGCAGCGTCAGCAGGTATAGCTCTCACTTTCCGCCGCGCGCTGGTTGAGACAGTTCGGCGCTCAGGGTCTCCTAGAGCTCCATCAGAGCGCCAGTCATTTCTCTCACCGAGAGCAGCACCACAGGCCAATGATACGTTGGACGCCTTGAACATAGGCGTAGGAACGCGGGGGCCATGGCCTCCTCACTTTTTGTCCATTTTTGTGTGCTTAAGTCAACAATTTTACTTCGTTATAAAAATTAAAAAAACGCAACAGATTCGCAAAGACGAAAGGTGTTCAAAACTGCAACTGCATAGAAATCCAGTGTAGGGGGATCGAGTTCCCCTCAAGACGAGATTGAAGTTTCACTGGCCCCCTCACTTTTTGTCACGTTCCTACGCTTTTGGCCTTGAACCTAGTTGATCACCACCGCTGACCGCTGATGGACTGGCCGCAGCAGCTGTAGGCAGCCGGCCACCCTCCTGCTGCCCTCCTATACTGCCCGCCCGTGCCAGTTCTGTGTCAGCGAGGCGGCGGCGGTAGCCCGCAACGCAGCCGTCACGGGCCCAACCCACGGACGCGTCCGGAAATGACGTCAGCAGTAGCCGGACGGCCCCCACCCCGCGGTAACCCGGCCACACCCACACATTACACCGGCCTGGACTTACGCATTATGACGTCCGCCGCCAGCACCAGCCGCTCCAAAACCTCCCAGGCCGCAACCATACAGTTCCTACTGTCCAACGACTGGCTGTTCAGTGTAAAACTCGGATTTGATGAACACCATGAAGTCCTTTTTTATTTATTTTTAATCGCGCCCAGTCGACCAATATCATCGTTCAAAGCTCAGTTTTCTTCCAGCCTATGACCTTGACGAGTCCCCCACCACTAACTACATACTAAAATCAATTAATTGCAGCGCTGTGAAACAATTGTAAATGGTGATATTTTTTGCTTGAGCATTCTGTCCAAATGTGTAATGTCAGAAGACATTTCATGTCGATAATGCCTGATTTACGCTCAGTAATAGGCATAAATAAAAATATAAATTTAAAAGGGAAACTATAAATTCCGAAGGGTTTTTGACAATTTTTCGAAAGGATTTTGATTTCCCACCATCAATGATGATTTTGCTTTCCGACCGATATTTTTTGCTAATGATTGGTCCTCCGATTCCGGAGATACCAAATAGCAAAGAGTCAGTGCACGTTTCCATGCAGGGGCGGATACAGGGGGCGGCGGAGGGCCTCTGGCCCTCTGGCCAGTGGCGGTGCCCCTTCGGCCAGTAAGGGCACCCCTTCGGCCAGTGACGGCACTCCTTCGGCCAGTGACGGCGCCCCTCCGGCTAATGACGGCGCCCCTCTGACCAGTGACCGCCGGAGGTGCGAGGCCCTCTCAGGCCTCGATAATCGCCCTCTCAGACCAGCCTGGGTCCGTTCAGGAGTCAGGCATGTCAAGGGTTCTGTCAACCCTAGACATACCTGAAGGGGCCTTAAACCATCTAACGGCCACTCAGGGCGCCCGCTAAAGCCTTATGGAGTTCTCCTTCAGGCTGATCGAGGCCCTCTCAAGCCGACCGAGGACCGCTCAGGTTGACTGTGGGCCCATCAAGCTGACCCCAAAAATGCGCCCTTGGCAAGAGTCTGGTAGAACCACTCTAGTACCAATTGTATGGGAGATATCTCGATAAAAGGTGTGTTATTTCACGCACAAATGAATGATCTACGAGAAAGGATATCAACCATCTATATAGCTCATCAACTTTGCTTTCCAAACGATGTTTCCCTTAGCGTAGCGCAATGACACTTCTCCCCTACAAATCGACACCGGTGGGTGCTGGTGACCTCAAATCAACTCAGCTGACCTTGCAGAGGTCACTGAGCAGCAAATAGCAATTGCAGCTGAGCCATCAATAAATTTACCAAACTTAACCTTCGAGTGGCTTATAGGTATTGCGACCTGTTGGTTTATTGTTTTTTTTTGGGCGCGCCGACAACAGCTAAGGTCAATTTGCGCCCATATATTGCGACCTGAAATCTTCGTATGACACAGAAACTGAGCAAATGTATCATATTATTTTTTGTTGATGAAAAGAGAAAAAGCGAAAAGGCGTTAATAATGAGCATTAAAAAATACATTGATAAAAAGGTAAATCTCCAATTTGTCGTGAAAGACAATTACAACGTGTAATTGGAGAAAAGTGAAGAATACGCTGCATCGTGGTCAAGGTCAGGTAGGTGAACAGAGACAGGGACATTTCGTCAAGAATCCTAAAAAAACTGGTTCTGGAATGATGTTTCTCACTTCATTGCTATTCAGAAAATGTATGAACTTCTAGGGGTTTGATAATTTGTTGTGTAGTTATTGGCCGATTAGTTAAGTCATGCACCAAGTGACCTCACGAACATGCCGGAGGCTATAACTCGGCAGTCGTAACCTCAAATGAGCTGAAACTTACTCAGCGCGATTTGGCACCCCAGCCAGATTAACCCTATTGCGGTGTTGTATCAAAATTAAAAATATGAGATGTATGGTGTTTATTTGTGGTTTTCGCCGTCGATCTGTCTAGAAATGCCCAATTGCGTAAGTAATTATTGTAGTATATTGAACACAATCGCCCAGTGTCGCACCTACGACTAGACTGCAGCGTCGCGTGAGGAGTGCGCCGCCGTGACAGGCGGCGCAATCTTGGTGGAGCAGGCCGCGGGCATGCTCAGTATGCGTTTGCATTGCGTTATGGCTCCATAAACGCAATGACCCCGACGCGCTAGCGAGCGCACCGCAACGCACGTGTAACTTCACTTAATATGTATTTTGTTATCTCTCATAAACCATAATGCTAAAAAAACGCGAAAATTATCTCAAACATACAATTTCACGTGTCCTCCCTTTGCAAATCTTGTAAAGCATTTTATAAAACGATATGCATGGCAAAAACGATGCTGATGTCGGCATTTACCGTCGATGCCGGATAATGTCTCACGAAGGTGGCAGCCGCAGGACTGTGAGGAGGGTGGCAGCCGCCAGCCACATGCTGTGGCTGTGAGGAGGGTGGCAGCTGATCAGTCCACATGTTGTGGCTGTGAGGGACTGACCTGGCCGCAGAACTGTGAGGAGGGTGGCAGCTGCCAGCCACATGTTGTGACTGTGAGGATGACCTGGCGAGAATGTGAGGAGGGGTGGCAGCTGCGCCACAGTTGTGACTGTGAGGATACTGCGAGAACTGTGAGGGTGGAGTGCCAGCACATGTTGTGCTGTGAGGTGACCTGGCGCCGAATGTGAGGAGTGTGGCAGTGCAGCCAATGTTTGTGGTGTGGGGATGACCTGGCGAGAACTGTGAGGAGGTGGCGCCGCTGGTCACATGTTGTGACTGTGAGGACTGACCTGGCCGCAGAACTGTGAGGAGGGTGGCAGCCGCCAGCCACATGGCACCGCCGCGGTCCTGGCCGCCAAGCAAACTGCGCTGCCGCTCGTCCATCAGCGGTATGTGATCGGCACCGGCCGCCGAGGCCTGCTCACTCTCCCACCGCACCAGAACGCCGTCTCCGCGGTCGAATCCCACTGTCACCGGCCGTCTCACAGTGCCCAGCGCTGTTTGTCACTGTACCCTGCGTCTGACACCAATCACCACGGACCGTCCAGCTGCCGCCGCTCGCCTCGGCAGCCTACTGGCCTCCCGTCCACTGACTGAGCCCCCGCCGGCCAGCCGCTCCCGCCACTGACCAATCATCGATCGAGCTGCTGGAGCCGGCCCCGCCCCGGCCACCGCTGAGCCGCGGCCGCCCCGCCCTGACACATACAGAGACAGCGACCATCCGCTCAGGTGACACAGAGTCACAGAGACAGCGACCATCCACTCAGCTGACACAGAGACAGCGACCTCAGCTGACACAGAGACAGCGAACATCCGCTCAGGTGACACAGAGACAGCGACCATCCGCTCAGCTGACACAGAGACAGTGACCATCCGCTCAGATGACACAGAGACAGCGAACATCCACTCAGCTGACACAGAGACAGCGAATATCCGCTCAGCTGACACAGAGACAGCGATCATCCGCTCAGATGACACAGAGACAGCGACCATCCGCTCAGCTGACACAGAGACAGCGAATATCCGCTCAGCTGACACAGAGACAGCGACCATCCGCTCAGATGACACAGAGACAGCGACCATCCGCTCAGCTGACACAGAGTCAGCGACCATCCGCTCAGCCACAGAGACAGTGACCATCCGCTCAGATGACACAGAGACAGCGAACATCCGCTCAGCTGACACAGAGACAGCGACCATCCGCTCAGATGACACAGAGACAGCGACCATCCGATCAGCTGATACAGAGACAATACAACCCCAAAAACGCAATTTCAAAATATGACGTCATTAGTTAACAGCACTGTAAATACGATGTCTCAGTCAAAAATTATGATATAATTTTTGAAATCTGGTATGGTAGTTGTTCGCATATGACATACGCGCATACGCACTGACAAATCTTTCGATTGTCTTGATATCTTTGATTTTTATTTTATTTTATGGTCATTACAAATATATATATATATTATAATATACTAGTTATATATATTAAATATATATATATTATTTATATATAATATATATATATTCGTTTATAATATATATCTTATTTTGTTTATATACGTTTTTATATATATTGTATTATTATATATATATATATTTATATATATATTATATACCTTAATGGGTAAAAGAACTTCCACAAATCCGAGATTCCCATTTTGTAGCCAATAATATTTGCAATCTTGATTTGTTCTTCGATTGCATTTTGCTTAACATGTTGATTTTGTACGGTTTTTTTAATTTTAGCTTATTTTGGTGTCAAAATCGTGTGTAGTGACGTCACTAACTTTGCTATATATCAATAAATTATTGGCAAAATTACTTCATTTTCGCATAGAAGACGTGCAATTTATGTAGAAAAAGGTACTTGAAGTCTCGCGTTGATAACTTAAATCGTTTTTAAGTTTTCACGAAAATTCGTCAGGGGGGCGTAAAGCGCTCCCTCCTTTCGCGCTCCCTCCTTACGCCTCCTCCCTCCTCTACAGCCCTGGTGGGCCTCCGAGACAACTTCGCCATGGTGGGGGTCAAAATGATCCCCCATCTAACTCGAAAACGAACAGGGATAGAAAGACGAAAAAACGTTCGAAAGCCCTCAACATGTACATTCGAAGTTACAAAGACCATTTTTAGCTAAGCTCAATATTGAGTTCGCCAGAGGTCATCACAAGTTAAATTTCACAGTTTTTGGACTTCGTTTCGAACAATATATATCTCGTAAACTATGATAGCTAGGAACAAACCGAAAAAAGCAATCGAAAGCTCATCAATGATGCGCAATAGTTCTGAATGTCCTCAAAATTGAGCTCAGATTAATAGTTGAGACTCCAGAGGTCATCGAAGGTCAAAAATGCAGTTTTGGGTTGAATTTGTTTTCCTGAATATCTTTTTATCTAAAAATGATAGAGCATTTAATTTAACACCATCGTGTTTGTCTCGTCGAGGCGCTTTGAAACATATACCTGGTGACCTGGTGAGGTCAATTACAAAATTGACCTCAGGTCAAAGTTATTTGGTGATCCAGGTAGGTCATGCTGCATATGGGGCGACGCGGCCAGACGAGACGAACACAGTGGTGTCATCGGCTCGTCTCCATCTCTTTTCTATAAAGAGTTATTAGCAAATCATTGCCGATGATCTCAGATGACCTTGTAGAGACCACTGAGCAACAATTGTACCTTGGTCATCCATAGTGAGCTTAAATAACATGATTCTGAAATAATTATCCTGATCCAATGCATATTTTCTGAATAGGAAGCGTTGCTTATTTTTCCGTTCACTTGTCATAGGGAGGTCAGGAAAATGACCTGACCTTAGGTCACCGATGCAAAAAATCCGAAATACAAAATTGTAGATACTTATGATCTTATAAAATCCTGCAAAATTCAGATCTTTCGGACAAAAACTGTGGCTTTGGCACGATCACAAGCATTTTTGAAGGCAAGGTCACTTGACGTGACCTGGTGAACTGACCTGAGATGACCTTAAGTCAAATTTTTGACAAAGTGTGAAAAATTGATGCTCAAACAGCCTTACAAAATTTGGCGGCGCTCCGCGCCGCCGTTTTCCCACTGTTTTAGAAAACCTCAGGGGGCAAAATGATCCCCACCAGGGCGAGGAATAAACGCCCGACGTTAAACGCCCGATTTATGGCTCTCTTAGGCCGGAAAAGCGCCCCCCCGCTCTGAGACAATTGAGGGTCATTTCTGACTGGCAAACAGGCCTCTCAGACTGACACAGGGCCCTTTCAGGCCTGACAAAGGAAATTTCAGAATGACAAGAAACCTAAGGTTCCAAGGCCTTGAAAATACCGTCTCAGACCAACTTAGGCCCCTGTCAAACCGCTGGGCTCTTTCCAGCCTAGCCAATGGCCTTCTTAGACAAGCCTGGGGCCCACTCAGGCCTGACAAGAGCCACTCGAGCCGACCGATTGCCCCCTAAGGCCATCATAATAGCACCACAGACACACTAAGGAACCCTACAGGCCGACCAAGGGCCACACAGGACGACTAAGGGCCCCTCAGGCCAACCGAGGGCCTCCTCCAGCTGATAGAGGGCCTCTTCAATTTGACCAAAGGCCTGTCAGGCCGAAAAAAGAACCTTCTTAAACTGACCGAAGGCATCTCAGGCCGAAAAGGGCCTCCTCAACTCGACCAAGAGCTTCTCAAGCCGACTTAGGGCACTTCCTGCTGACTGAGAGCCCACTAAGGCCGTTAGAGGACCCCCTCAGGCAAACCGAGTAACTCTTTAGGCCGCCCGATTGACCCTGAGGCCGAACAAGAACTCCTCATGCCGACTATAACCTATGCTCCTCATACCCTGAAGCCGACCGAGGTTCACTCCAGTCGATCAAGGGCCCTCTCAAGTCTCAGACCGACCGAGCTACCCTCGAGGCCGACCGAGCCACCCTCCAGGCCAGCCGAGGGAACCCTCAAGCCGACCCCCTAAAACCATCTGCCCCCCCCAGGCCGACAAAAGGCCCCCAGACTGGCAAAGAGCCTCTTGAGCCCAACAAAAGCTCATCAGGCTGCCGAGGCCCCGAAGCCGGCCGAGGTTCCCTCAAGTCGATCGAAGGCCCCTAAATTCGACCGAGGGCCCCTCAGACCGACTGAGTGCCCATCCAGGCCGAGTGAGGCTCTCTTCAGACGACAGAGACCCCTCAGGCCGACCGAGCTCCCTTCAGGCCCAACGAGGCCCGCCCAGGCTGACCAAGGGCTCCTCAAGTCAGCCAAGGCGTCTTAGGCCGACTTCGGTTAACCTGCTGGAGGAGCCATGGCCCTCTAGGCTCCCCTTGCCACGATGGTCCGAGGCCCTTGGATGGCTCGATCCCGTCGATATTCTGCCGTAGCAAACGTATTTTTTTAGCACGGATGCTGGATATTTAGGATATTGCAATATCGAGGAGTACAAAATACTACGTTATTTAACAGCCCTATTTCCTACAGGTAAACAATAAATATACAACAAATTCCATAGATCGTAATTACAAAAAAAAACATCCCTATTGCTAATAATTTGTTCATTCTCCCCACTAGAGGATCCAGATTCTCTTTGTGTGTGTGGGGGGGGGTCATTTTTGGGAGGCAAAAAGTTACCCCCATCTTTGTCTCCCCGGATCTGGACCGCTCACCCTATTTTGGTATTCCACCTGAAAAATACATAAATAACAATTTTTTCGGGATATTTTTTAATAGGAGCAGAATCAATTTTTATTTCGGAAAAAAACGTTTTTTTGTAAAAAAAAAAATTTGGAGAGAAAACAAAACAAAACGCGATATTCTGTAGCATATACACATATAAGCAGTGGTGGGCACAGTTCCGCTAATCCGCTAACCGATAATTAGCGGAACTAACTCTTCCTTTAGCGGATTAGCGTTTCCGCTAACTTTGGAAACCGTTAGCGGACCAATTAGCTTCCGCTAACTTTAAGTTCGCTAACAAAATTCATACGTGTTTGTTGCATGTTTGTCATGCATTATTGCATTGCAGAGTGGGAAGGGAGGTTGAGGAAGAGGGAATGCCAGTGATGGAGCAGCCTTCAGCCTCTGTTTAATTACATTGAATTAAATAAATAATCAATGTGATCATTTAATTATTTGTGTCTACATAGATCATCATCTGATTTAGGCTTGTTATAGGTACCTTTTTGGAAAGCTCTATGTCTAAGCTACAACATTCAAAATGCAGCTATCAGTGGTGGATAGAGGGGGGGTGGGCATGGCCCCTTGGGCTCGACTTGAGGGGCTCTGGCGCCTGAGGGTCGGCGCTGAGGGCACTCTTGTGCCTGAGGGGGCACTCTTGTATGAGGGGGCATCTGTTCCTGAGGGGGCACTCTTGTGCGAGGGATTCTTTGTCCTGCAGGGGTCTAGGCCTGGGGGCACTTGGTGCCTGAGGGGGCCTCTACGCTTAGGGGGACTCTGAGGCTGAGGGGGGGGGTCTGCTGACCTGAGGGGTCTTGACATTTTGAGAAAAAAAGCTGAAATAGGGGCACCTGCCAATATAGTGGCCAAATCCGTCGAGTTTTTAGATTTGGTATAGGTGGGGCAACGGCAATTGATGCCTCTTGAAGATTTTCTGGATCCGCCACTGCAGCTATCTAGATCTGTTTTTGAGGATTAAAGAGAAAAAACAAACGAATTCATATGACAAAAGTTAGCGGTTGGAGGTTAGCATTAGCTTCCGCTTATTTGTGTAGCGGTTTAGTTTTAGCGGAAACGATTTTTTTAGTTAACTGATTAGCGGCTAGCAAAGCTAACTTTTCAGTTAGCTGTGCCCGCCACTGCATATAAGTTAATAATAACGTTAATCTCACTAGAAGTGCAAAAATTGTATTGCCATAAATTTATATAGCCCTATATCTATAAAGCTATATATTTATAAAGCCTTACATTTATATAGTCATATATTTATAAACCCATATATTTATATAACAATATATTTATAAAGCCTTATATCTATAGAGCCAACGTATTTGCCAGTACAATATCGTAGTTGGCGATGAACGAGCGAGCGCGAAGGAAATGTATGGGGAATTTCAACTGAATCGGGCAAGTAGCTTCTCAGATACAAAAAGGTGCGCACGTGCAGAGGCACCCACCTCTGACTTGTGGGAAAGTGGCGGCTGAGAGGTCCCTAACCAGTAACCATTCACTAAATTCGAACAAAATTGGCTCAGCCGCTTCTGAGATATAGAATAGAGGTGTGCACGTGCGCACGTGCAGAGGCACCATACCCTTGACAGTTGACACCCTACCCTTGACCAAATTTTAACACAATCGGCTAAGCCGTTCCTGAGATATATAGTAGGGGTGTGCACGTGCGCACGTGCAGAGCCATCTCACCCCTGATTTGTGGAAAGGCGGCGGCTGAGAGGTCCCTAACCGGTAACCACTCACTAAATTTGAACACAATTGGCTTAGCCGTTTCTGAGACATCAATATAGAAACGGCTAAGCCAGAGGCAGAGAGAGGTACGTGCAGAGGCACCCTACCTTTGACTTGTAGAAAAAACAATTTTTAGTTGCTGAGTTAACAACAATTATACGCATGCTGTCAAAATTTTGTTAAAATTGGTTGAAAAGTTTGGGAAATAATGTCGGTTTAGTGACGTCATGCACGTGGAAAAGTGATAAATATTGGTAAAACCGTAGAAAACAGAGTTTTGCAGCAAATTGTAAATAGAAAACGTCATAGATATAAATTGCATTTTCTTTCAAATGGCGATCTCATTTTTGTTTACCCCCCTAAAAAATGGGGGGGGGGAAATCACTAAAAAATCAAAATTTTCAAAGAAGTTTAAAAAGGAAAGTAAGTGAGAGAACAATACTCAAACAAAATTTAAAAGCAATATCTCTAATTTTAACGGAGTGATGACTAAGTATAAGAAACTTATGACGTTTTTTTACCTTTTTACAGGATACAAACAAATTAATACTTTTTGTATTTCTGAGACAAAACTGGTCAAGGAACATATCTTTTTATGTATAATTATCAATTTCTAATTTTAATGTTTTCTGATCGCTATTGCAGACGTGATCGGGTAAAGGCTGCTAATGCTAATCGCCCACAGTATTTTCCATCTATGGTGACGAGTTCCGTGACCTAAAAGGTTGTTTACTAACCCAGACATACAAATCGATATATAGTCAGATACCCAGCCAACAATTGACTTGGGCACTGATCGGGCACAATGGGATTAGACCATTGTGCCCGGCCAGTGCCCAAGTTAATTCTTGGCTGTGTAGCTAATTCAACGACCAAAAACTTGACGTTAACCAAATCATTTTATTTTCATACTTGAATCATGACGACGGACAAAGCAATATCACTTTTTTGGGATGTCGTCGATTTTAGGTCATTCACTTGACCTGGAAGGTCACCTGTTGACCTGAAACCTAAAAATGAGTTACCTCACATGACATGACGATTCACACATGATTCCTCACATGACAGGCAACATGCTGTTTTTTCCGCGTTACTCTATGCTGCTTAGTTTGGAAGTTAACAGGGGGTCTTCTTAGGACCCCTCCTTAGGGCGAAGGTGAGAAAAGCTCCCGTAGGGCGAGGGTTAAAAGATTGTCCAATGTTGAATGAATCACAATTTATGCTTCTTTGAATCGAAAAAAATCAAAATTGTTATCAATGAATAAAACAGTGATTGAGTCATTATTTTCCGAAATGAATCGTTCAGAAAGTTCAATCAATAACCAGTCTCTGCCCGTATAGCGTCAAGTCGAATATTTATGTTGTGAGACAGCACTAGCAGCAAATGCCTTAAGTTATGCTATACCGTATAGCTTCACATTTAATATTCTTACCGCTAGATGGCACTAGCAGCAAACACCTGAAGATATGCTGTACCGCATAACCTCAAGTCGAATATTTTTGTCGCTAGATGGCACTAGCAGCAAACGCCCGAAGTTATGCTGTACCGCATAGCTTTAAATCGACAACTGCGGCTCGCCCCGTACTAAGTTCTATAACTGTGCATCTAGGCGATATCACTGCAAGTGGATTTAACCAGCACTTTTAAAGGGAAATAATCACCTATTTCCACTAAAATGGAGTTATTGAAATTTGAAATGGAGTCACTTGAAATCGACAGACGAGATAAAAATATATTGTAAATTCCTCCCATTTTGCAGACAAACTTTCATTTAAAAAGATATTGCAATTAAAGTTGGTAAGCGTTCCACGCTTCAAACGACCGGTACCTACTTGCAAGTATTTTTTTCCCCCTCTTTTCCCGTATTTTTTTGTTTCTTAATGGAATATAAATTATATTTTGCTTTCTGCTTGTTGTGATTAAATGACCGTAGATTCCCTATCCCTATATAGAACAGCTGTACAATGAACACGTATCCAAATTAGCAGTTAAATGTGCGTCTAATATGGCGGCCTTTTAGTAGCTGTGACCCCTCAATTTGTGAAAATAGCTTCATCTATTTGCTAGATTAGGAGTTCTTGTAGTTTCGTTACTGGTTGCATTCAACACTATGCCTTATATTATCATGAAAAAGAGTAATTTATTACCCCCAATAACAACAAATCATGCAAAAACTGGAAATTGCATCAAAACTTCATTGTGCTTTTTCACAACGTCCTACCTGTGCTTATTTTAGTGTCGGCGATTTTGTCAGGGACATTGTCCAGCGTTGGACAAATTCGAAACACCTGCGCCTGATATGGTGCGTTGTGAGTGTGAATTTTCATATGTAAGAAATACCTACACCACACGGATGTTGACAAAGGCTCAATATTCGCACATTTATATTTTGTAGCAAATTCGTATGTACACCACAGTTAAACACCGTACCCACGGCGCGAACAGCAGGGGATTTGCACTTTGAATCCATCGACTTGCGTGGAGAGCATGCCTCGCTAGTCCAATGAACGCGGCCGTGGCTAAGAGCCAGGACTTGGCTGCGGGCACCACTCTTGTCCCAACCGAACCAACACTGCACCGAACGACTGGCGCAGATAACGCTCCTCGCACTAAAGTTCTCAGTTAAAAACGCGAGTCGGCGACGCCCGGCCACCGCCACCGTCAGCGGACGCCGGACGGCGCAACAGACACGCACATGCACACGACGACAAAACACTCTAAAACAAAGCTAGACAGAAGAGTCGGCATCAACATGCGCAGCGTAAAACTAACCGTCTGAAGAGCGGCAGAGGAGGGCTGAAGGCACGGACTGAGCAGTGGCGGCGAGTCGCGCGGTTGACGGGTCGTTTCGTGTGCCGCACAGTGCGCCTGTACGGCGCTAAGTCGGACGCTAAAAGGCACTGGATACAACCAGGCTAGATTAAGTAGCAGCATGAGCATACGGTGCGACATCGGCTGAGTACGGTAAAATAAGACGTGCCGGCGGGTGAGATCAGCGTGCTGGCTGCGGCGGCTGCCACCCCTCTCAGTCCCAGGCGATGGAGGGCGGCGGGTCCAGCTGCGACACGCCCAAGAACTTGTCCTTGACAAACTTGTCGATGACGGCCTGCTGCGGCAGGTCGCGCGCTGCCTGGTACACAGCCAGCAGCTCCTCAACACAGGGCCGCAGCTGCTCCCGGCCCAGCCTGCAGGCAGCGACACACGTCAGACGGCAGTACACAGCACAGCCGGCCCTCAGTCAGTCACACGGCAGTCCACAGCACAGGCCCTCAGTCAGTCACACGGCAGTCCACAGCACAGCCGGCCCTCAGTCAGTCACACGGCAGTCCACAGCACAGCCGGCCCTCAGTCAGTCACAATTATTATTATTATTAGGTATTATCATTATTATTACTGCTATAAGAAACATACATCCTTGAATATATCTTACAATGCAGCTGGATGAAGTATATATATTTTATTCATTATAATGATATTTTTATGTGCCTTGATCCAGGGTAGATATAAATACAATTATTAACATTTAGTATTCAAGTGAGTTTTTGCAAGTCAAACACACTTGCACGTCGAATCAAAGTCGTGAAGTCAGTTGAGAGTAAAAAGTGAGTAAAAAATGAGTAAAAAATGAGTAAAAAGTGAGTAAAAAGTGAGTAAAAAGTGAGTAAAAAATGAGTAAAAAATGAGTAAAAAATGAGTATAAAAATGAATAAAAAATGAATAAAAAATGAGTAAACAACTAGAATAAACAATGAGTCGACTCAAGCAACTTTACACAAGGCCGAGTTGAGTCAGGAAAAAACAAAACAAATGAGGCAAAGTGAGTCGACTTAAAAATGTCCCCACCACTTGAGTCAGAGTTGAGTCAGGGGTAACAGCAAACAAGTCAAAGTTGAGTTGACTAAACAAATATCCACTTTCCGCTTGAGTCCCTTCGAAAATGAGTCGGAGTCGAGTCAGTCTAAAAAATCTGAGTCGAGCACAACCCTGATATAGACACTTTCGATGACAAATGAGTTCGAGCCGAGCGGCGGGCTGATGGCAGGCAGCCGATCCGACGTACCCTGAGAGGCGCTCCAGCAGCGGCGTCCACGGCTCGTGTCCGCAGCAGGAGCGCGCCACGCACAGCGCCGCCGCCGCCTGCACAGAGCTGACGTACTTGTTATCAGATGCGTACTGCACCAGCGGTCAGCGTCCACCAAGAAACTGCACACGGAGGACGTAGCGATGTTCAAGACACGCAGACCCGGGGACACACTGACACACGAATCGTCACTTGCAAACGGAGGGTCAAGAATCAAGTCGACGGCATCCACACCGACAAGACTGCAGGCAACAAATGACGTAGACTGTGCCAGGCCGGCAACCAACAAAGTAGCCGACATTGCATGACAACGCGCCCGATACCGCAAAACGCAAATGGCACGCCCCAATCAGTAGGGCGAATAGGCGATAATTGAGTATCTGAGATACTGCAACTATGGACTCCGCTTCAAGCATAAAAGAAATAACTATATAAACTTCAAGACGGTATGAAGGAATGTCTTTAGGCGCCATGGTATTCTTTTAGCTTGTCTTTTTCATCAGCAATTCACAAACATTTCACTGGACATAGCCGTTGGCTCAATAGCAAAACTTCGTGGAGTTATATATTTTCTGGATAATTATAAGGGCACAGCGAATTCCATCACAGCTGCTCAACATAGTGTGCAACCTACTGGTGCAGCACCAACATCATGACGGTACTGTGTCTGACCTGGGCCGTGTAGGTACCGTGTCTGACCTGGGCCGTGTGGGTACTGTGTCTGACCTGGGCCGTGTGGGTACCGTGTCTGACCTGGGCCGTGTGGGTACTGTGTCTGACCTGGGCCGTGTAGGTACTGTGTCTGACCTGGACCGTGTAGGTACTGTGTCTGACCTGGGCCGTGTGGGTACTGTCTGACCTGGGCCGTGTGGGTACTGTCTGACCTGGGCCGTGTGGGTAAGGTACCGCAACTAACCTGGGCCAGATATTTGACGGTGTCCTCGCCAGCTCCGCCATTATCGATAAAGTAGTTGAGGAACCAGTTGGAGGTGGGAGCAGACATGTCGAACGCCAGCATCTTGAGCATGACGTGTTCCATCCTCTTCAGTTGGCTGGCCGTGTAGGTGTCGTCGGTTATGTAGACAAACTCCTTCACCGTTGGCGGGTATATCTCCTCGAATTTCCTGCCAACGACACATCACCACCGTCACACGGCGAAAACACGCGACACCCAGCCCAGGCAACACACAGACAAATACGGACAGGCAGACACAGACAGGCAGGCAGACACAGACAGACAGGCAGACACAGACAGACAGGCAGACAGACAGGCAGACACAGACAGACAGGCAGACACAGAAAGAGCAGGCAGACACAGACTAGACAACACAGACAGACAGACGCACAGCCAGCACAGACAGCAGCAGACAGACACAGACAGACAGGCATGACATCAGACAGACACACGGAAGACCAGACAGACACAGACAGACACAGACAGACAGGCAGATCACAGACAGACAAAGACAGACAGACAGACAGGCAGGACACATGACAGTACACAACAGATGAGACAGACACAGACAGTCAAGCAGGCGTACACAGACAGACAGACAGACAGACAGACAGACAGACAGACAGACATGACAAGACAGATCAGACAGATAGACGGGCTAAGCACAGACAGACAGACGGGCAGACAGACATACGGGCAGACAGACTGACAGATCCAACTTTTGCCGAGCGACCTCTTGGAAGAAATACCAAACGCTGAAAGCATACAACGCTAACGCATAGTACTGGTTTCAGCCATCTTAGATTTTCAATGACGTAATGCTGTCCCGTGTACATTATAAGTGGCTGATTGCTGTTTTCCCTTGTTTTGACAGTTTTCGGCGCGTACATTTCTAAACGCAAAAGTAGCAAGTCTATGTTAAAGTCATCTATTCCCATGCGGACAAGGATCTTCACAACCTTTAATACTGAGCAGACTAAGTGGTCGACATGGCATGGTTGGGATAATAAGCGCAAAGATCGGTGACCGTCAAAGAGCTACTCGGCTGGCGCGGCAGTTCATGCTGGACGCTATTTCTGCGGCGTGTATTGGGCGACGGCGGCGGCGCTGGCTACTCACGATGCGATGAATAGCGCGGTGGTGCCGACCAGCTGCAGTTTGGCGCGCACCACTGTCATCACGCTGAGGAAACGGTCGATGTAGTTGACAGCCAGGTGAAGAGTCTCCGAGTTCAGCTTGTACTCGTCGTTGACTTCGACCAGCCAGTCGACGAGGATGGAGCGCATGGTGACGGTTATGTCTGGCTGTCGCGCCATGAAGTCGACGCGAGGCCGGTGCTCCAGCTGACAAAACAGCACACATTGTCTGTCAGACACACAACGACACACGCAAACAGTAGCAGACATGTCAGCGTTAACAAACTTTGGATACGCGGGAAAACATAAACGTCTAACGGTCTCCTTCAAACAGAGTGGAACATCAAGGAATGTGCCTGCCGTCGCACATATTATTCTCCCTGACACGTGCAGCAGAAAGCTTCCTAGAGAGAATGCAGAATCGATTTTTGCCGTGATAGTTTTGTGTACGAAAAATATGTCATCACATTCTTCTCTTGGCTTGACTTGGATTGTCAAAAAGTCACAAAGGCTGATCATGATCTACAAGCCGTGATTGCCGGGGAATACATGGATGTTAGTCAAATGTGAGTTACGTTGTATTGTATTAATTATTTTTACTAGGTGGATTGCACCGCCAAAAAATTATGCACTCATATGCCAGAATCAAACAAATATTCGCGAAATGTACTGCCAGGATCGGTTCAGTTTACCTTTAATTCATTCTGGCTTCCCACCCCGGATGACCAGCCTCGAGCGACCTGATTATCCCTCCTCTTCCCTCTACTAACGATTTTGTCTATGATGATGCTTGGTGTTTTAGGGCGGTCCGACAAAGAAGGTCCCATGACGCCCAAGATTTTGTCTATGTTATTACGAATGCTAATTTGGAATCCAGCCAAACCCCGAGGTCCCTGTATTTCTCACCTCCACCTGGCACATGATCAGGTACAGGTCGGCGGCGTATTCCTCGTACGAGAAGAGCGCGTCCAGCCGGCCGCGGCGTGGGCTGATGCTGATACTGTCGAATGACGTGTGCAGCGACTCCGGCGAGGTCATGGGCGCTTCGTACACGCCGGCGGGGACGGGGGCGGCGGTTGGTGCCGGCCGCAGCAGCGCCTCCTGGACGTCTGCCGCCGGCCAGGACGCGGCCGCCGGCTGTTCGGCGGCGTCCTGATGAACAGAGAACAGGATCGGCAGGCGGCCGGCCGCCGGCGCCACCGGCAGCGGCTGCAGCGCCACGCGTTTGGTGCTCTGCAGTTCCTGCAGCGGCCGCTGCTTCAGCTTCTGTTTGCGCTGCTGGGCGCGCGCCGGCCGCTCCTCGTCGGGCCGGGCGGCCAGAGGTCTGACGCGCGGCCGGCTGTCCTCGGCCACCTGCTGCGGGCCGCTGGCCGCCGCCTGTCCGTATGTCTTGGCACGCTGTCGGGCCCCGGTCGGAGCCGGGGCCGCGTTCTCGGGGTCTGTGAACACCTGGAAGCCGCAGGCGGCACCGAGCGGCTGCCTGGACGGCGCCTTGTTCTCCTTGTCAGCGTACACAGTGAGCCGGTCGGTGGCCACCTGGCTGTATGTCTTGGTGTGCAGCAGCCGGGCGTCGGCCGGAGGACGGTTCTCGTCGTTAACGACCAGCGAGGCGGCGGCCGACGGCCGAAACACTTTGGCGGTGCGCAGTCTGCCGTCGGCCGGTGCCGCCGCCTGCGGCTGCTCATCGTCCATGTAGACCTGGAAGCCGGCCTGTTGCGACGCCTCCCCCTCAGAGCGCCAGCTGGCGATACCGAGGCCACCGAATGTGAGCGGGTTGCCCTGCATCAGGTCGGCGATTCGACTGCTGCCGCCGTCGTTCCCGGACATGGTGATCACTGGTCAGGTTAGACTGCACGCCGACCAACGAGCCTCCTGAAACGGCAACCAACATTATTTCTTAGGCTCAGGCTGACCCTCTTATACTTTGCTATATGTGTAGTGTATGATAAGAGCTGGAGAAAGTTAAGCAACTTGTTCGTTGTAAAGAGGTTGTTCCGAATGATTATTTGTGCTATTAATACAATATATTATTCAAAAGAAAAGTAAAATCAATATAAACTATTTTGATTAACAAATCAACATCCTGCAAAATCAACAATGTCGATTTGTTAATGGAAACGCCTTAGACAAATTTGACTTCTTTACAAAAAGTAATATAATATTAGCACAAATGATCATTTGAAACAAGCTTATTACAATGAGTAGTGCATATTGAGTTATCCCCCTACAGCGCTAAGTTTTTTAGTGTTCCTTAAATAAAGACACACACACAATACATATATATATATTATATATATAGTATATATATACTAACCCTCGCACCGACGGGGGTCTGAGCCAACTTAGAACTGACAGGGGAGGGGTGGATAACCGCCCCACAGAGATCTCGAAAACTAAGCAATGTAGCGAGACGCGGAAAACAGGGTTAGGTAGGCCGTGACGAGTACTAGAGAAAATACAGACACTATTTTCATCAGGTCAATATTGAGGTCACCAGAGATCAAAACAGGTCATATTTACCCATATTTTGAGTAAATTGAGCATTGCTTCATAACATCCGGGCTAGCTCTGCAACTAAGATAGCTAGGAACATACGATAAAAGCACTGAAATGCCCTTGAAGCGCTCTTTCTGCAACTTGTCCTCAGACTTCAGATAGGGTTAATAGTTAACCCGGCATTGGCTGGGGTCTCAGCCGAACGCCATTGGCTGGGGGGGGGGGAGAAAAACGCCCCCCTCGTTATCTCCCGAACCAATAATCGCAGCGAGACGCGCAAGACGGCAATCGAAGCTCTCACTAGAGAATCACTACTTAAGCGTGCTATAATTTTATAACTAAGGTAGTAGTGCTCGGGTCACAGTATGGTCAAAGGTCAAATGGTAGTTTTTGTAGTCTTTTGAGGCTTAGCTTCCATCCAAGCCGTTATATTGATTACGGGATCGCACAAAGTGCTGCTTCGATGTATAGTGCATCTCGTCGTATAAGCAAAAGTGAAAATGTCAGAAAGGTCAAGGTGAAGGTCTAGGTCAGGTCAAATCAGGTCACTTATTGCAAGAAGAGTCAATGCGGACAATCATGGTTTTATGGGTTATATTAGCACAAGTAACTCCATTATCGCACCATTTTTCCAGATCTGACCCGAGTATAACAGGTCAAGGTCAGGTCACAAGAGGGTTCAAATTTGAAAATTATAAGATGTAATAAAATGCGATATATATAAATCCAGTTTTTGTCTGGCAGCGAACACAGTGGCACCATTTAATTTTTATGTACTGGTCGATAAAGCGCGCCAAAAGTACTTTTCAAAAGGGCGTCATGAGATAATCATACTTGGAGAAGCAATCAGTGATTCAAAATAGAGATATGGCTTGTTGAAATTCGGTTTGGGTAATGTAAAATATATGGTTCTCTCATTTTTTTTTAATGTTGATTTTGCGGTATCCTTTTTTTTTTTTTTTTTTGGGAAGGCTTTTTTTCCCACAAATCCGTGATAGCATTTTCCCACCCCTTGCAATTTGCTATCTTTTTGAACATTTTATAATTTGCATTTGCTTGGAGGAATTGTCTATTTACAGCATGCTTAGAGCTAAGCTGTATTATGCACCAAAGTGGTGTGTAGTGGACGTCACTAATTTCGATATAACTCGAAAATTTTGGACGTTTTTTATAAAGAATTTGTATTGAAGACGGCCAAATTATGTAGGATAAGTATTCGAGTTTGGCCGTTGATAGCGTCGCTGTTCGTTTGTGGAGCTAATTGTGCAAAATCCTGAGCGGGGGGGGGGACGTTTTGCCCCCTCAGCAATGGCGGGTCTAAGGCTCCAGAGAGTCAGCAAATGTCAAAAATGCAAAATTTCACAGAAAATGTTTCGGCTATTACATTTTTATTATACAAACTAGAGTCAAGCTTTTGTCGTCATCCGTGTTTGTCGCGTTAATTCAGCACCTGTCAAATCATATAACAGATGACTTAGCTAGGTCAAATTGAAAATGACCTGAGGTCATGTCAAATTTACTATCACTTGATGACAGTCGATAAGAGAAACAGAATGACAAAAATCTTATTACTCTGCCCCACATAGAAGATGAGTTATTGTACAAAAACCATATGCCCTGGGGGCACATTGGATTTGACCTCAGAGGTCACAAAAATTACAACATGCATTCTTCTGTCTAGCTCCAAAAAAGTGAGATTGATAAAAACTGACCAGATTTAGCTGATTTTGTTCAATTGCTGCGCATTTCATTTTTTTCCATTGACTTATAATAGAGGTCACAAAATTGACCTGACCTCAAGTCAACAATATAAAAAAGAGATAAACAAACTGTATGTATATACACACACCCACCTAAATTCGCAACAAATCCGCACCAGCCAAGACGGGTCAGCACCAACAAGATCTCATTGAATATACCATACTTTGCAGTCTGGTCTAGAACATGCAGAATGTCCAAATTATTAACTTGTGATGAAAAGGTTTACGTTTCTGAAACAGTGCTAAAAATCCTAGGAACATTCAGCATTTGACCGCAAAATGCATGTATTTGGGCCTGATTCAAGGCACTGTTATAACTTTAAGGCCTACGTGCAGTACTGAGCAGGATTTACATGCATGTTTGGAAAATTAACCGTTTGTTGGTTTTTAGACCACAAAAAATGTTGTACGCTCCAATTATGACTGGTAAAATGTATTTTTTCTTGTACTCCTCATGCATATTTATTGTTTAACAAATAAATGTGTTTGTTGATGAGTAGGTTCAAGTCTAGAGAAAACCTGTTTTTACTAGGGAAATTAGGTTGGTAGATCACCATTAATCAACATCAATATATCAGATTTCTTACTTTTGGCATACCATAAGGTTATTTGTGTACTCTTCCATTGCAAAAAGATGTACTCCTACACCAACAAAAAATAGTAGAATTCCTACCCTGTTCACATGACACCAGGGATAAATCCAATCCTATCACAGGCAATACTGATATCTTCCCCAGAAACTTCCTTCCCAAGACATCCTTCTAAACCTAACCTAGTACCGCTTGGTTCTCTCAAACTAAAAAAGACGTGAAGTTGGATGACGCTGGGCCAACGCTGGGCCCAGACGCTACGCGCCATAACGGAACAACAACGGAACCCAATTCCTACGCCTATGCTGAACAGACATCAACGACTTCTCAGTCACAATATGAGCAATGTATTCGAGCTCGACTCAATATCAATTGGATA
Organism: Semibalanus balanoides; assembly: GCA_014673585.1. Taxonomy (NCBI): domain Eukaryota; kingdom Metazoa; phylum Arthropoda; class Thecostraca; order Balanomorpha; family Balanidae; genus Semibalanus; species Semibalanus balanoides. The sequence continues at coordinate 2,522 of VOPJ01006651.1, read as the reverse complement.
ATGTTACTACTGGTAGTATCTTCATTAGGTCATATAATACAAAATGGTCCTGCGATTTGGACGACGGCAAATGGCGACGCAGTGGAAGCAAGGCAGATACTCACCACACTGATGATATTTACCGGCAGAGAAGCTCGGCAAGTCACCACGCACTTCGCAGAGAACGAAGTATTACATTAAAATTAGTTTAATTCTCAAATTCATCCATCAAAAAGTAATAACTAACCACGCTCCACGAAAGATAGCCGGGGACCTCACGGAGTTCACGGACACATTTCAATTTGAACTGCACGGGCCGAGGAAATGCTACGCCAACAACCAATCAGCGACGGGTATTTAAGTCACGTGGTACTCAAGAGATTTTGATAAAGCTTAACAAAAATGTTCATGCATATAAATATATTGGAAATAAAAGTATCTATCAAATTTAAATGAAAAGATAAATACTATCTGTTGAAAAAAAGAATGTTTTTCGTAAACATTAATAACATGCGGTAAGAATTTGATGTTGAAGTTACTGAACTTTAACTGTACTCTTGACGAATGTTTACATACATTTATGAGCGAAAACACGATGTGTGTGGCATTGTTTTTTTTTGCGGTTGACTGCTTCGGGCTGATGTTATATTTTACGGTGAGTCTGATCACTGGTACAGGAAGTGTGAAAATTACAATACACCATATTATCTATTATTCTGTGCGAAAAACGCTTAACATCACGTCGCCTGTTGTGATGACGCATTTGTCTTGCCGGCACTCTAAAACTCCAGCACACAAATCAATAACAATAACATTGCCAGGGCTGATCAGATTAGATATTCATGAAAGCATGATCATGAGTGGATAATCGTTTCAAAAGCTGGTGTGGTCAAAGGGTCAGTCTAATTGCTATTTTGGCTATATTTCATAGCCTGACAAGATGCTTCAATACATTGCATTGCAACCAGTATGGCACTGTAGTTGAGTTGGCAATGAACAAGTGAGTGAGAATGGAAAGATGAATTTCAACTTGATCGGGCAAGTATAGTTCTGAGAAAAAGGTGCACATGTTGCTTACTTACCTAGAAGTTAAGGAAAGAGGCAATGGAGCTAGGATTGCTCATAGGATGCTGCCTCTTCTTGTGCGGTGGAAATGAACTTATCATAGCGGTTCAGGTTTTTAAATGTCAAGATGTTGCAACTTTGCGCTACTCAGTTTGGAAGTCCATTCCATCTGTTTACAACTTGTACTGTGCACACATGTGCACAATGCACACATGACACATGTGCACACAAGGGCGGATCCAGGGGGGCCAAAGCGCTAGGCTGCCCCAAAACCACCATCACAAAATCGCGTTGCAATTTGACACCTTCCTTACTTTGCTCGTTAAAACTAAGCAACTTTTGACTAGAGAAAGTTTGATTTTAAATCAGTATTGCATACAAAGCAAAGCAAAATCCCCGAAATGAGTTTTCAGAATTATGGCAACTAATTTTGGAATTTGGCTCCCCCCCAAACTGTCAAAATCACACTTTCTAGATCCGCCTATGTGTGCACACATGCTAAGGTAACCCACCCCCTGACTTGTAGGAAAGAGGCGGCTAAGACTTACCTGGTTAACTTACCTGGTGCGCTTCCCACTTACACAGCAATGGCCAATAACCCTCGCCCGGGTAGGGCAAAGTCACTGCATGTCTGGATAGGGGGGTGGGGGTACGACCCCCCAGGATGGGAATTGTACTTTTTTGTGTTGGTGTTTGAGTACATATATCTCTGCAATTACAAAAATAACTTGATGGTGCACTAAAAATAAGAAATACTGATATATTCATGATAAATGTTGCATTAATATTCATGTATTCATATATTCATGTATAGGTACATGTCAATGTATAATACATATTCAACCTGGACCTGGTCCCTCCTTGGTGTTTCGCCCCTAATTGAGCTAGAGCTTCGATTAACAAAACGAGCGTGTTGCTTGTGACAAAAGGAAGCCAATGACACGATTTTAAGGACTCAATAGGTGACCTCTGAGGTCATGTCAAAGACCAAAATGTAACAAATTGTAAATGTGTGAAAATTGAATACTGATCTAGCTAAAATGGTAAAGAAACATCTTAGTATGCTTAATACATGCCATATTCGAAAATTCAGCACCACAAAATGACCTAAAAACTGCCATATTCCAAAAAGGTCATGTCAGGTCATCTGAGGTCAGTGATGTTGTTGTTGTATATGCCACGGCGTGTCGGCCTCCTCGCGACACAGCGGGCAGAGGCCCGCGCTGCAGCCCAGCTGGTCACACTGGGCGCAGTTTTGGAGCTGGACTCCGGCCGATCCTGTGCACTATATTGCACGGACCCTGACCAGTGCCCGGCCCGGACCTGGTGCACATCCACCGCGACGTCCCGGTCGACACCAGTCACGGAGCAGCTGGCGACACTACCGGACAGGGCCACCTGGATATGGACTGACGGGTCAGCGGAGGCGGGCGTCACCAAGGGTGGTGGCGGCGCCCATATCACAACCAGGTCGGCGA